>JAOBYE010182995.1:0-17797 GCA_025403585.1 Parazoanthus swiftii
GATTCGAAAGCGCAAGTCATCGCTCACCGAACACCCGTATTGGAACCGTATTGGCGCCCCTGGTTAGCGTGGTCTAATATGTGATGTCACGCGCATGAGCAGACGTTTTGCCGCGGTGTCCCTGGGGAGGGAGCGAGCGTCTGTGTCCCCAGTGTGGTGGAAACATTTTTGAATGCTCAAGAAAATCTCACCAAAACTTTTCTTGATTCATAAGATACAACTTTAACGTCATTTAATGGTGAAAGCCGCTCCAACACGGTATGACTTGACGAGACCGATCGGGGACTTACCGAGCCTGATTTGATAATCAGAACATTGAAACACGAAACAAACGAATTCGTATTGACTACGTCAAAAAAGTTTAATAAACTGTTTTAATTTAGACAGCCCAACGAGGAACCGGTCAAAAAGCAACTTTCTTTTGGGACTCTGCTAAATAAGAACACTGAAACAAAATGTGAAAAAAACAAGCGCCGAAATGTCTGTTTGCAAACAAACTAACAAGGTTAATTTGTTTTTGTTTTTACTTCGTGCAGAAGAGCACAGATCTCGGTATCCAACTAACCATGTCAGCTCCCTCCATTTTCAGTGTCTATCAAAACTGCTAAAAATGTTAAAAGCGCTACCAAAGAACAAGACATGGCGATATGAGAGATATCTGCTCGCAGGGTATGAAAGCGCATAAGCCGATTGGAGCGAAAAACTGTGGTTTGGTTTGGTTTAGTTTCATTCTGATGCAACGTTTTCTGTTTTTTCAACACGGAGTAAAAGACAAATATTTCAAAACTCACCTTAGAATAAGACGTTCACTTCCCCTGAACTAAAAGTCAGAACCCTGTCGCTGTTCCTACGAACCTTGCTGACCCATACACTTTGACGCGTAGCTCTGAACTAAAGCGTGGAGTTTGAGAAGATGAATGAATATGAGTATCAAACGAGACGCGTTCGATACTAAAACCCCGCCTTTTGCTCTGATAACAATACTTGGATAATGAGCATCCTTGCTTGAAGGAGCTAATTACGCTAAAGAGCATTGCCTTTGTCGGAATTTCAACAAAGCAAATAAAGAGTTATTTACATGCATGGGAAAATGCCGACGCACGCCACCAAGAGCAAAAATATTTGAATATGAATACTATAAAAAGTGACCGGTTTCTCTGCATAAGCGAGTGTTCAAACTAAAAACGTGGTTTGGTCAAGGGTTGATATGATCTAATTTTGCCAAAAAGTTTGATATAAAACTGACGTTGAAAGAGCAACGGTGATTTGTTCCGGAGGTCGTTGGTTCGATTCCCGCCGGGGTCAAAGATTTTTTCTTTTCCTTTCTCAGAAGGTATTACCTTGGGAATTTGCATAACACTTTAGTTTACCATATTCATAGAATGTGTAAATTGCATTGACAAATATCCCATAAATAAAAGTTTTGTGTTGTATTCTATTGTAGCGAGAAACAAAAGAAATGACGCATTAATCCTTTGGTCGAGGGCGGTCGGGGCTTTTATGTCAAAGTTACATTATTTTACTGCAAAGGATTTCACTAAAACTGAAAACAAATATGAGAATGAGAAACAAACCCGACCCCAATGCATGTATCATTCGTGATCGACTGCATCAAGCTTTGAATAAAGATTCTTCCAAGAGTGGATTCTTCCCAAGAACTACACCGAGAAATATTTTGTTACTTCACCAATGCACGCTTTTAACGCGATCCGTTGCGTAGACTTGGAGTCCATTCTTCATGGTAGTAATTTCACAGTATCCACAAAACTTAATTTTATCTACACGAGGTATTCCCAGGCCAAGTCCAAGTACTAACCCCGCCCGACAGGGTTTAGCTTCGGTGTTCAGACGAGAACCGGTGTTTTCCCTGTGGTATGGTCGTAGACGGGCAGCTTCGCTCAGTTCAAAAAAGTCTTTGTTTTGTGATAAATAGGACATTACAATCGAATGTTTACACTGTTTTCACGAAGCTCTCGCTTGCCTTTTTCTGTCTAGTTCCGATCAAGTACAAATTTCAAAAGGTTATAGATTTGCGGTTCATTTTGTTAAAACTTTGCTTTCTCGCGTTTAAACAACTGATTTTTAAAATAACTTAAAGGAAACTCGAACCACTGTGCGGAGGAATCGTTTGTTACTTCATCAACGAACGGCTTCCAAAATAGAAGACAGTTTCAATCCTATTCCTTATGATAGTAAGTTTCCGGTGTCATTAAATACGTCATAAATTTGCCGCATTTTAGCTTGTTGCAAATCATGGAAAAACGAACAAGATAAAGTTTTATGTAATAATGCTTCAGGGTTACCACTTCACTAAACTTTTACTGAAAACTAAGAACGTATATCAGTTTTAACTAAGAGTGGTATTTTCAAAAAAATGAAAGCGTCTACGAAACGAGGTATTCCTCGGCGGTCACCCATCCAAATACTAACCCCGCCCGACCGGGTTTAACTTCGGTGATCAGACAAGAACCGGTGTTTTCCCGGTGGTATGGTCGTAGACACAATGGCTATGCTCAGCTTCAAGTAGTCTTTGTTTTGTGATAAATAGGACATTACAATCAAATGTTTACACTGTTTTCACAAAGCTCTCGCTTCGCTTTTTTCTGTGCAGTTCCGAACGAGTATAAGTTTCCAAAGGTTAGGGATTTGTGAACAATTTTGTTAAAACTTTGCTTTCTCGCATTTAAGCGACTGATTTTTAAAATACATTTTCAAAAAAAACTCAAACCACTGCGCGGAGAAATATTTTGTAACTTCATCAATAAACATCTTACAAAAGATAAGATAGATTCAATCCTATTCATTATGGTATCAAACTCCCGGTGTCATCAAATAAGTCTTAAGTTTGGCGGATTTTAGCTTTTTGCAAAATGGCAAAACAAACGAGATAGAGTTTGGTGTAATACTGCTTCATCGGGGTTACCACTTCGCTAAACCTTCACTGAGAACTCAAAGCGTATATCAATTTGTTTTGAGCTTACCTGAAAACCACCCCTCAGTTAAAAGTAGTCTTTGTTTGCAATAAACAAGACGTCTATCTACAATTAAATCATAGAGGTTAAAATACACTGGTTTGACTGGGCTCTCGCATATTTTGATCTGCATGTGCGGCACAGATCGAGTACACTCTTGCAAATGTTAGAAATTTAAAATGAGTTGTTTTTGAAGCTTTGTTTTTTGGAACTATAAGAAGTTAATTTTAAGACAATTCAAACCAAATGGGAGTTTTCGCGCGAATAATTCTTTTGTTGCTTGGGATAGTATCCCTGCCAACTTGAAAGACCTCAATGCATTCAACTTTTCAAAACAATTAAAACGTTATTTATTGACTGAATAACAATCGGCAACTTCATAACTCACTCTCCCCTCTCTTCAATTCTCTTGAGTATTATGTTTTTCGCTTTGTAATAAAACTTTGAAAAACAGGAGACTGCTCGAAAACTGAAAGTTCATCAGTCTCCTAAGTTAAACTTGTACGCACCTCCCCCCCCCACACACACACACACACGGATCCAAAAAGACCCGCAATTTGAGGTTTAATAAGACAATGAAGAAACCCGAATAAGTTTATCGTGACAGTTGTTGTTACCCCACATAGAAACGACTAAAAAAAACGGCCATAAGTATGTTTGTCCCATAAATGTGGCTTTTAAGAGTCCTAGTTTACGAAATTTGCACCCTCCCCCCAACAAAGTTCCTGCCTACGGCCCTGATACTGTTATCATTTCCCCATGCAGCTCACGAACACACGGCTCTATAATGCTGCCGCCTCGCAGTAATTTTTTTATAAGCTTTTGAAAAGAAAGTTATCCCAGTTTTGTCTTTCTTCAGTCGGTCAATCTGGGCTACGAGTTAAAAAGTAGGGTGTCGCTGAACCTCCGAAGATATAGTGAAAAATATGGTGTTTTAAAAAATCTGAGGTTAAAAGTTTCAACAGTATAACTTGTTAACATCTACTTCAAAATCCCATTTACACTTTCAACTAAATATTTAGTTTTTGGCTTCAGCTCGTTGGAACTTAGCGATATAGCTACTACAAGTGTGTCATTTTTGACCTTTTATTTCTAGTGGTATACTTCTGAAATATTGTAAATAGATACACAGACAGCAGGCCCGTTTGGTAGGAATTTTGTCGGGGGAGGGGGGCTTCAAACCAAAGGCGCCTAGATACTAACAACTTCCATACTCCATGTGTGTCCTCTTAAACCCATTAAAAAGCCGATACGTTTCATAAATTTCGTAAACTGGGACTCTTAAAAGCCAACGTTTACTGTACCTGCAAATGTGGACCTTTTTGACAGTGGGGGAGTGCGGGCGCACCTGCCCCCCCCCCCCCCCCTTCCCCACACACACACTCCCAGCTGCCAATCGTATAATACTAATCCTTTATTCGACCTCCACTAGCTTATTACTTTATACTGTAACATCCCACCGCTCTAGAAACATTGCTCTGCTAAAGACAACGTTTATTTGTTTTCGATTTGCTAAAACGGCCAACATTTTACATGTTACAGTTTGAGCGAAATCTCCTTTGATATCGCGAAACCAAACAACCCCAGATATCATGGAGAATTCCAATTATGTTTGTCGACACTGAAACCAGAAACTCGGAAAATGAAATTAGAATGTGTAATATATCTTGCTTGAAAAATACACTTCTAACTAGTTGAACTATTTCAAAAGGAAATTTGAGTTTTTGAAGCTTGTCCAACGTTTTAAAATACAGCATGAATCCCAAACCGCAACAAGAAATTTTGCTTCTAAAGTACATGACGAGTTAAAAAAAGGTCTTCGGAGTTTGTTTTTCCTTTAGCACCCAAAAATTAAATAACTTATATTTCATTTAGAAATGCTTCTTTTTTGCTCAGTCTTTAGTTATCCAGGCCTGTAATAAATGTCATAATGTAAGGCCGCACTTTTATATGATTTCAATATACACTGGACATTGAGTAAGGTTGACAGTTGTCTTAGAATTTTCAACATCTACTGAATTTTCACCGTTTTTATTCTTCGACGTCGAGCTTAATGTATTCTTTTGTGGTGGAACTGCAACTCCTGTCGGCGTGGAAGCCGACTGTGCTGGAAAGCAATCATCATAGTGGGATGTTGATGTCGTTTTTTCTTTGTTCATGTCCTCATATTGGGGAACAGCTTTCGGTGGTTCTGGCAGTCTTCCCAGTATGCTAGGCGGGCCCATATGTTCGTAAATGGGAAAAATCAACTCAAGTGGTCCGTTTGATCGTACGACACTTGGTTGTTTATTGTCATTACTGCTGTCATTCTGAAACCCGGAATTTGCGAACACAACAGAAGAAGAGCGATCTACCTTCAACGGCCTCTTGCGCTTGTAGCAATAAATGAGTAAAACAACGACGAGAATACAACAAGCCAGTCCTGAGACAGTTCCTATTACGATAACGGGAGCACCCACCCGCTCTTCGTCATCTCCTTCGCCTTTGCTTTCTTCTTTAATCGGCACTGAAATCAACGACAAATAGCTTTGAGTTTTTTTCCACAGAGCTATAGTTTTGTTTTGACAACCTCAGCCAGGTCCGTAGCTAGATTCAAAATTTGGGGAGGGCATTTGCCCTCTTTTCCTGAAGCTAGTTATGGCCCTGCTAGCCACTGCATTGTACTGAAAAGAGTTATTCTTCCAAATCAACGTCCGGTCCAAAACTTAGGGGAAGCATTCAGTGCCCTCCCTGCCTGACGCTTGCTACGGCCCTGCCTCAGCTCGTTCTCTCATCCAATGATGTATGCACAAAATAATAAAATTGATATTTTTTCCGTTATTATTTGACGGGAAAGTAACCAGCAGCATTGGATTGTGTAACTGCAGTAATCCGAGGGGGTGTTAGTGAAGGACCATAAGCTACAGGCGAGATTGACTCTCACAATCAAAGTTAATGGAATTTGAGTTGATGTGACAAAACACTGTGTCTAGTTGTAATTTCTATGTACAGTAATACAAATTTGTGCATGGCGAGCAGCCTATAATGTTTTGCATTAGGTTAAACATGAGCAAGTTACTTTTATTTGTACATTCGTTTCTGTATTTCACACACGGTACTCGTGGAAAGCAGTGTTTTCACTTTTATTCGTCACACGTTTTTAATCAACTTGTTATTTTGAGTCTGGAGATATTTACTGGTTTAAATATTGTTGAAATTAATTTTTAAAAAAACACATATTGTTACCTTCTTTCCCTCCTATACATCGGCTGTAGTCTGTACAGTACGGTTTTCCCAGAGCTTTCTCGTACCTATCTCTGACGCACCAGCTGCAACTAACAAGGCCGTAGCACTGTTCATACGAATTCTTCTCTCCGCAGTTGACGTTGAAACACTTTGGGAGGCCCGTGGTCGAGGGGTCTTTGTTCAGATCTGCTACAAGGGGCGCTGCGGCAACTGGGCAGAGTGGAGTGCTGTGTATAACGTAGCGATGTTGTTAGTACGTTCACGTCTTTAATCTGTACTTGCACCATGCTACATTGCCTTATGTTGATCAGATGTTAGAAGTGTGATAGATTTTGGAATGTGTGTTCAATAGACCAATTTCGATACATTAAAATTCAGCCTGGAACAAAAGACATCACGAGGCTCTGGGGAGTAAAATATAGAGTTTGTATAGATTATTCCCCAGAGCCTCTAGACTGAAAAACAGTCTCTTCCTTCCCCGGGAAATAACGGGACGGTAAATTCCAGAACGGAATTGAAGAATGAAAAGGCGACAGTCTCTTTCTTTTGCCCGTCGCCCCAATCCCCCTTCCCCCGGCCGCGCGCTCATTTCCTCTCCCTAGCCTCCCATTTGGAGAACGCGCTTGGATTTTTGATCTCCCGGCGAAGGAAGAGACTGTTTTGCAGTCTACAGAGCCTCGTGTTGATCTCTCTTGTTTCAGGTTGAATTTTTGTATATATCGAAACTGTTCTACTGTGTTTTAGTTTTTTTGGGGGGCCAAACATGTCTGTAGTTCTGATATAAATAAATGGAGATGTTTAATGCAATATCCGGCTTTACACAACTTGAAGTTTCAGTCCCAATTTGAAAAGGGTTGATAAAGCACATTTGTATTGAAACAGGACGAAGAAAACCAAATGCCCTCCATTGGTCAATTACATACGTATAATTTAATTATATTAAAACTAGGCGAAGAACCAAACCCCCTTCGTGAATATTTGCACGGCTCAAAGTTTCAGTCCCAAATCGGAAAGGAGTAGATAAGGTACGTTTTTTGAAAATGGACGAATAACCCATGTATGTATTTTAGAATCTATAATTAACCTACTCCTTATGGCTCATACTCAAGGTTATCGGTTGACGGTCAAGCAAAAGCGAACCATAATGACCGACGTAATACAACCGAAGCAATGCATATTAGCAAGCAAATTGACTATCGATACATTTTCGCGGGGTGCCCGTTTTCTCCAAGTTCAGTATGATAAGCAATTAAAAACTGTTTGGCGATGCCTTTAACAAAAGTTTAATTAATTTTTACTACAAGGGAACTATTACATTTCCTATCCTTTGTATATTTGCACAGCGCTTTTGTCGTCCAAAACATGTTTCGAGTCCGATTATTAACTAGTTTGTTGTACCAAGGTAGAGCTTTTGACGAAGGCATCCGAAAGTCTTCCAAAAATTACTTTCTTTGAAGAAAATGTGTTTGAGGTGCGCGTTTATTTGAGGTGCGCGTCAACATCACAGCGAAAATCATACCACAATTAGGCATCCCAAAGAACAAAAACATAAACAAACAAACAAACAAACAAAAAACATTTAGAACAACAACGCTACTTCTGCGGAACTGCATAAAGTTAGTAGCACAAAGAAAATATAATTAATGCGATATGATGCTGTTTATTTCAAACTTTATCATATCCTGCATTACGGGTCTGTCATTTTCTGTACAATATGGCGCTTTCCCGGCATTCAGACTGGCTCAGTGTAACAAGTAGAAATATAATATTGCTATTTTAAACAAAAATATCCCTTCAGCCAATTCAACCGCATACAAAAGTTAATTTCTTCCATTTGCTTTGGAGTCTCTGCAACTCTGTTTTTGCATTTAGAAGCCATGAAAAAAAAATACGTTTTTCTTGTGTATGTGATGACATTTTTTACTCGCCAGTTGTGTTTCGCGAACTTTTCGGCGTGACTCCTAAAATTACACCCACCTTTATAACGGAAAACCGTTTGATAGGTTTAAATGTACTCTACTTTAAATACATTTGTACTGCTTTACAGTGTCCTTACCTGCTAGGCGGATACGTGCTTTCACAATATTTAAAGTCCAGTTTAGAGAAGCAGGGACACTCGCAGGTGAGGTTATGACACGCCCCATCGTAGGCGCAGGTACACTGTTGTCTCCGACAACCATTGCGTTCATCGATGATTCCTGTATAACGGGAGACAGTGCAAACCTCAGTTTCGTACTTTCTTAGAAACGATAAACGATTCGACTGTTTGTCAGCTAATCCTTCAGTTTGCGCTTAATTCAAAAACGTTGCTACTGAAAAGTATAAAACATGCAACCCAGAAACATTCTTGGACTACCGTTATCAGGGCACACCCCTCAGTACCAGTGCACATGTGAAGCTGTTGATGTGATTCAAAGTTGTGGGAAAGGCACGGAGTCTTTTACCCTGTACTAAGCATGGAGAATTGTCTTAAACTCGCTTTCCCAGGAATATAGTTATTATTGCTGTTGTTTTTCTTCTTCTCCTTCTTCTTCTTCTTATTGCCTTTACTGTTATCGACATTATTATTACACGAGTTTTGTGAGAAGTTATAATTTGACAACTTCTCTCGCGTCCAGGTAGACCCAAACAAAACATTAATTAACCCTCAACATTTCCAAGTCCAATTAATCGGGGCCTCTAGACCTCCCAAGTCCTTCGGAGGTATAACACTCCGGATTTATAGAAGGAAGAGATTGTCTAAGTTACGTTGTACAGGATAGATAGGAAGATAGATGTCTTTAATATAATTCCTTTAATATCGTTAAAACTTAATTACGAAAATATTTAAAATTTTATAAAAAGAAAAGTGAACGTGTTATTAAAGGTTATAAACATGAGCGTATTAATAACATTTTGGTGTCTAAAGTGTATAAAACTAAGGTGTGTACACATAATTTAAAAACCTTGAGAGAATTATGGAATTAAGAAACTGTTCTTAAATCGGTTAGTTTTAAAAGCTGGCTCACAGCGACGCTGTCTTCTTAGGTTATATTGACAGATGTTTTGTGCTGGTAGGAGGTGGTGCAGTTTGTTCTCCCTGTCAGTAGTCACGTTTTTGAATAGCGTATCAGTAAGAAGTTGACGGCGATCGGACAGGGGAATTAAACCAACCTCATCCAAAGCCTCCTTGTATGAAAGGGAAGGAAAAGTGATTCTCATCGCCCGTCGTTGTACGCTTTCTAAATATTTAGACAGATACGCTGGTAAATTAATGTGGAAGACAGGGCAGGCGTATTCGGTGATTGTATGGGCGGATGCACGTCCGGTAGAACTGAAGTTTTAAACCCGGAACAGGAGTTTTAAACCCGGAACGTTTTAGTTGTGACAGACAGTAGAGACGTTTTCGTGACTTCGTGTGTCTAGGAGTAAACATTAACGAAACTCTTACATGGAAAGAGCATACGGAATCGATCCAAAAGAAGATAGCCAAGAAACTGGGACTTCTACAACACATTAACACTTAAATCATCAGTACTCGAAAGAAGTTACTGTCAATTCTCATTACCTAGATAGACATTTGTGTTCCTAACAGGTGTAATCTGGTACCGCTGACACTCTTTTTTGGAAGACAGAGTGCTCACTCCCTCGGGAGGCACATCCAACTCCCAGAATACATCACGCCGTATTTTTTCCAAGTTTCTACAGCTCTTTTTCTTTAGATATCGTTTTCTTATCAAATCTTCAGCGACTCTCTTTTCTCTCTCGGTTATATGAACCAGATCATGTAGATGCCTCGTATTTGTCGGCTGAATGAAGTCATCGTGTAGAATAAGAAACCCGGCTTGGTTCATAACAAAACACGAATAGTTATTAAATTCACAGAGGGGGTAGGTGTCAATCAGTAGTCTAAAAGAAAAAATACAGAAAAATTAGTTAAATACCGTGTCATTACACCGCATAATGGTATTGAAACAGGGGTACAGCTTCTTCTTGAAAGCTAAAATCAAGGGACCAGTTTTCATATTTTTCTGTGGTTTTAGCGAATGTTGCTACATTACATATAATTTAGAAAACATAGTAGTAGGAATAACAGAAATAGAAATACACCTATCACAATTCTGAAAGACCGTAAAAAGATAATTAAATAATAATAATGATAACAGGCCCGTAGCCAGGATTTTTGTTGGGGGGGGGGTGCAAATTTCGTAAACTTGGATCCGTTTTTTTTTTTTTTGTTGTTTCGATTTACGGCAGTACAATTTTTACGATAAACCTATTCGGATTTCTTCATGGTCTTATTAAATCTCCAAATGCGGACCTTTTTTTGCGTACGCACCCCGCGCACCCCCCCTGCCTACGGGCCTGGATAATAATAATATCAATAAAACCACTAATAGCAAACTTTACTTTATTTGAGTGACCAAATTTTCACAAAGTGTGAGCGAGGTTGGTACAGTTAGTAAGATCTCTGACTGTCAACTAAAAGGTTCAAACCCCGGCCTGGTTGAGGGTTGAACTTTGGGCGGCCTTTTTTTACCACACACTTGTCGATAGGAGTCGGACAATGTCGGTGTTGTGTCACCTGTTCCCCTACGAAGGGTGTGCTGTGACTGGGGAAACCTTAACTAAACTAATAAAGTAACAGTTCAATTACACTCCTAAGACTTACTTGCTGAAATACGAAAGAGGAAAGTCAGCTCCCATCACAGCAGCCACATCGTCTGCAGTTGCTGTGCCTTGCTGTTGTTTCACCTCAATGGTGTGTGCCATCGTCACAATATAGCCGGCCCCGGTAATGTCGAGATAAGGAGTGGTCAACACCGTGTTCCCAATGTTGTTGAGTGCTTCTCGGTACCTGGATAATAACAACTGACTTAATCAATAACCTACACAATATTAATGGTGCTTCAACTGGGGATCTACCGACATGTCGGAATAACGAAAACAGCTGGCCAAATTACCAAGATGGCGTATTGAAATCCAGTTTTTAGAGCAAAAGTATGAAGTGTGCAATTTTTTTTGAACCAAAAAAATACGCGACTGACGAAGAAAAGCAAGATAAGCAAACCCCGTGTGATAAAACCCTTAATCATTTTGTATGTTTTTCTTTTCTTTTTTTTTTTCTCGCAAATGTTATGAGCTTGATTGGCGTTTTTCCGACATGTCCGATCTACCCAATTTTTCAAATTTTTCTCTTTCCTTGTAAAATGTCATAACTGACAAAATGAAGGTCGTGTTCGTTTAGAAAATTAAGGGGTGAAAGCGCGTATAGAGTAGAGACATATTTCATGTTTTTGACGCTTGGGATTAAGAACAGGGGTGACTTGATATAGGTCTAGCAGATGGAATACTACAATTTATGTTATTTGTTTTTCATGTTTTCTACTTTTGTTGTCACATAGCTTTTGGTTGCCAACACTCAGCTCCTGAACAACTAGCGGCGTACCTATAACTAGGTTCTGAGTATGTGGTCACTACGTGCACGCCTGATTGGATTACAGAGTAGTTACCTAGGGATTGGTCAAATATAACCTACCATGGTCGTTTTCGTGGGTCGAAACTTTTTGGAAATGATGTCCCAGGATTCATCCTCATGATCCCATCAGAAGTAGCTATATATCTCCAAACAACGTAATCCATCAGTCGGGTCCTTTTGCGAAGCCAGATATCATCCGCCTTTGCAGTTGCAACAACACTGTTACGAATGCCATCTACAAAGCCCGGGTTTGGGATGGAGTCGGTGCGATCCGAGAAATAACTTTTATACGAGTTTACTAGTTCCTTCGTCTCATCAAAACCGAGATACTGATAAGGGTCCTTGAAAGCGTCTTCAACAAACTTAACCACAGATTGGTCTGGAAATAAATATTTATTCTTATCAACAATAGCTAGAAGGCAAGGGCTGCACAAGAAGACCTGTTACTAAAGAGAATACAGATCTTCTTCACCAATTCAAAGGCCTTATGTACTGTAGGTTTGTATCACACAGACGAGGTCCGAACTCGTAAATGTTATCGTGAACGAAATCCCGTCGCAGCGAAACGTGTAAACAATTGAGAAGGAATTCGTGTGAACGAGGCTTGGGATGAATGTAACATGCACGAGGCTTTTTGGACCAGTTTGTTCAAAGGTTGGTCAGACTTAACCTGTGGCTGGCCCAGAATTTAAACTAATTACATTTTTTCGATAGATTTACTAGGGGATATGCTATTGGTGTCTTCAGCTAAATACACCTGGGAAATTCAGGTACGTCAAACCAAAATGTCAGCTAAACTCAAACTACAAGAAGTAAACCCATCATTTTGTTTCAAAATAAACTGGTGCTCATCCACTTTTGAACAGTCTCGTCTCACACTTTCATTACATAACAGAATTTATTACTGTTTTGACTTTTATACTAACCTTTTACAGTGAAGCGGTTAAGGTACAAACACGGGTTTGCCGGACGGTTGAGATCGAGACGGTGATAAGTGAAGTTGAATCCTATAATACAGTCAAAAGTTAAAATATTTCGGTTGATGTGTCTGCAACCTACTTATTGTGAGTTTCGCATGTAGTTGTTAGCTTTAAATATTGCATTTTTATTTGCTGGGTAGTAACCTGCTTTAACTTGCCACATTTTATCTTTTTCAATATATTTTTTTCTGCAATGAAAACTTCATTAAGAAAAGGAAAAGATATACCATTGGATAAATTACAATATAAATAACCCTAATCTTTGAGATAAACCTAACCATCCGTAGACAAACTTACAATGTCTTATTGTGAGAACATGTCATATTGTTAATTCTATTGTCAAATATCCAATAAGATTTTTTCGTTCTGAGAGTAGAGTCTACTGAAGTAGAAAGATGTACGTTACTAAAACGCGAAGCAGCGAAAAGCAGGTGCAATACAGAAATACCAACACAACACCTACTCCAGCGTAGAAAGACATTTGCCTGCAATGTATACCCTCTTTTCATACGTTGCTAGCCTAAATAGACTGTCCCCTGAACTTGCTGTGTTTTCTTTATTCTATTATTTAATACTTGTGAAATTAATCCTTGTTAGTTATTATTACTACTGATTTAGGTAAACCAAAAATTCTTTCTATAATTGGTTGCGTTCCCCGATTAGTTTATTGATGGCATCCTAAGTCGGGCAGTTACCCTTCGCTGTGGGACAGATTTACACCCAGTCTTATGGCGGTAAACGTTCCATGCCGTCAACTCTCGCTGATCGAATAACGCAGTTAGTTATCCGTTGACTTATCCACACGTACCTTTCGGTGGCGTTTGCCTTGAAAGTGTTTCCCGTTGGTCTCCGATAGCTATCACCAAACCTACAGAGAACTTGCTTCCCTGCACTGGACGCCAGTAGTAAGTCGAGTTCAGAACTACAACTCTTATTCCTTCTTTAGTTGACCCTCCACGAAGCGAATACCGTTTAGAGGAAAATTCCTTGTTTCCTGTTTCTCCTCTGTTAACACAACACTATATGTGAGCTTTTGGAGAAAAGTTGAATGTTCTCTACAAGACGTATACTTTTTTACCAGGTTACTGGGACAAATCTCTGTTGCAGTATCATATTTTAATTGATGGTTTACAAACTAATCTTCCCTTTTTTTTTTTCAAGCTTTTATCAAGTTGTTAGCAAACGTTTGTCCCTCGTAAAGAACTTTCACTGGCGTACATGAAATAATAGAAAATAATAATAACAATCAATAACTGACAAACCAAAGATCCACTTGAGCGATATCTTAGGCCTATAACTTTTCAACCACTTCTACTATTGAATATTGCAGCCGTTACAAATCAGTCTTTTAACCATAATGAGGGATTTCAGTCAAGAATAACTAGTTAAGTGTTTGTTTCACACAAAGATAATACTTTGGATATACTATTGGGTATAAAATTGAACTTATGTAAACTTAACTACATCGTTGTTAATAGCTTATGAAACTTAACTTACTTTTGAATAGACGAAAACACGTCAACAAACTCCGGTTCAGGCTCCAGACTTCGTATGTCAAGATAGACCGGTGCTTCAGTTAAAGATGAGGGGGCTGGTAACAAGGGATGCATCATGGTTCGACCATCGGTCCTGTCCACCAGGAAGGCGTAGGATGCCTCGCCTTGACTGAAATACGTCACATCCGCTAATAGGTCTGACATGGTGATGTCTGCTGCTGCTACTCCGATAAACTTGTTGTTATGGTAACAAGGCATTGAAACTGTGGTTACCATACCTGAGGCAGAAATGTGATAATGCTTGTGGGTAAAGAGAAGCCTGTCTTAAAGTTGAATTATTGCAGCTGATTATCTTCATGTGTTTTGATACTTGGGAGAAGAGAGTACCGGGCGGTTATTTATGGAAATTACGAGTGAAAAAATGGGTTGAGGGAAATTTTCGTAGAAGTGAAAACAAACCGATACAAATTAAGATCTGTCTAATATAATGACAAATCAGTCAGAAAAAGGCCTAAAACCAGATTAATCCGAATGGTTTTTAGCGTGGTTCATTTTGCACAGGGAAATTCATAACTAGGTTAGTAAAACATATCAAAAGGACTTTCCGACCTCAGATAACACAAGAGATTAGGGGAAGTCATTTTTATATGTAGAGATTTTTAAACCGGAAGTTAAACTTACCCAATCCCCAGCCGTCCAGATAAGGAACTGATATAACGGTCTCAAACTCCCTGTTAGTCCTTGAGAAGAAGTCGTAATAAGATGCCATTTCAGAACGTAATCGCGAGGCGTCCTGAACAAAAATGTTCTTTCCGTACTGTGGCACAAAATAACGGTTTATTACAACTTGTTCAAGCATTTATTAGACATAGCTGGCAATTTTTTTGCGCGCTTTTTGTATGGCGCAAGAGTGCCGCTCGCGCATCTATCAATTCTCGCCTTTTAGATATAAAAAGTACTAGAAATAGGTGAATTAAATATGAAGTAAAACTTACCAATATATAAATGGCAAGTATACGTTTTATGGCGGCTGATAAAAGGGGAGCTTGTCCTTGATATAAATATTTTAAAACGGATAAATATTTTAAAACAATGGAAGGTAGATGTAAAGATATGACACAAAATATGTGGGAAAAAATTTCGGGTATAGAGTACCTGGAACTGGTAACTGGAGCTGATCTAAGTAAACTCTGTACTATAAAACGCGCCAAATAGATATAAGCAAGGTAACATACCTAGATAATGATACATATAAAGCTTAATTGGTGTGACCACTATTTTGGTGATTCTTCAGCTATTCTTGACCCAGATTATCAACATTTCTGAATTCAATTTAGTTCTTTGCTGGTTACGTTTCCTGTGTGTTCATTTCGATGGAGAGTACGCACCGTAAAACGCAGGGCTCCCACAATTCATTTCGTGATTGTTAATGCTCTTTGCAGATATCAACATATTTTTTAAGCAAATAATCAATGGAATATACACGTGCTGAAAAACAACCGGGAAAGATTGACATTGAAGATTTTCTCAATGAAGGTTAGTAACGTTTGAATGAGAGGAAACTATGAATAGCAACTGTAGACGGGGACTGACACCAACAGATTCGCTAAAATAATTTAATGACGAGTAACAAAAACATGCGTTCGTTTGACAAATAACTTCAGAGTGAATTTCCTTTCTACCCCTTCCCTCCCCTCTTCTTCAACATAGAGTGTATTTTCTGATGTTACTGAAACTTACCTCTCCCTCACTTCTTGCTCCGTCATTTTGTTTCGCCATTCTTTCTAAGATTTGCGGATTCGCTCCAAACCCAAATGTCATGATAACAACCTTGTTTTTGAGGTTCGCTTTTCCGTCTGTTATGGTTTTCAAGACGTCTAATTCATCGCTTGGATCGCCGTCCGTGAGAAACAAAATAACTTGTCTTGTAGTTGAATTCGATAAAGGTTCCGATTCTTTCAACATTGCGAAGGCTTTTCTTAAAGCGGGTGAGTAGTATGTCCCCCCTGAAAGTAAATACCGCAAAAAATGTCATCTTACTTTTTAAGAAAGGCGGCGGAGATTTGAACAAAAATTTACTTGTGCAACAATATGAAATGCATTCGATATTGATTGCTTGTGCAGATCTCTCCACTTTTGCAAGTGGCTGGCTGTTAGGTCTAAAGAAATGTTGTTTTTGTTTGCTTTCGTTTTATTTGTTTGTCAAGTTATTTGAAAGATTAATGCAGTTTGAAAACGAATAAAAAAAACTTTCAAATTGTAAGTTTTTGCAGCATTTTTAACACTTTTAATTACTTCGTGTTCTGAAACTTAACAATACTAAAGGCATAGAAAAAGTAAAGATATCAGGCCCGTAGGCAGGGGAGGTGCACGGCGAGCCCAAAAAGGTCCACATTTGCAGGTTAAGTAAGAACGATGAGTTAGCGCCAATAGATGTACTTGTAACAGCTGGCGCTAACATAAATTGGAACGACTAGAAAAATTAAAAAAAAAGCCATAAGTGTTTAAGAGTTCCAGTTTACGAAATTTACGAAACGTATTAGCTTTATTGATGGACTTTAGGTTAGAGGACATATATGAAGTATGGAAAATTGTTAGCACCTGGCCGCCATTGGTTTGCAGCCCCTCCCCCCCCCAAAAAAAAAAGAAGAAAAGAAAAAAAAGAAAGAAATTCCAGCCTACGGGCATGGAATGAAGGTCCAGGTAACATGTGAGGTAGTATGAAACCAATTCTTGCACATCGGCTTACCTGTAGATCTCAATGAAGACAGAGCCTCCTTCAAGTTTTTGATATTTGTTGGGGTGGCTTCGGCCAAGCGCTGGTCGTAACACAACGATTCTTTATGATTGTGTGGGTTGACTTCGTGATTAAAAGCTACCAAACCAACCTGTTGATTTAAGCTCGACAAATTTAGAACAAGCGTTCGGTAATTATCAAGGATATGTTATGTCGCATTGAAATCTAACAATTAGAAAAATATTGATCTATAATAGACCAATTTTGATATGTTAACATTCAGCCTGAATAAAAAAGACACAAACGGGAGGGTCCGGGGAATAAAATGTAGAGTTTGTACGGATTATTCCCCAGAATCTCGCCTTTTGTTTCAGGCTGAGTTTTAATATATCGAAATTGGTGTATTTGTGGTTTAAGTCGAATAAAAACTAAGTCTAAGGTATTGCAATACATGTGCTGGAAAACGTAGTATGCCTTTATACGACGATTAGAAGAGAAATACTGCGAATAATTTCTTATTCTTATTGATATTGATATTGTATTGTTAAGTTATAGGACGAGGCTCGGTAAAGATTTAAAAAAAAAATAGCTAACGAGCCCGAGCCTCAACTTGTTCTTGAATTGTTTTAAAATTTGGTCATTGCGAGCCTCCTTCTTTTTATAAGAAAAGCGTGTATGGGACAACACGGATTTTAGGGGCAGGCCCGTAGGCAGGGGGGTGGACGGGGTGCGCATGCGCCCTCCCCCCTCCACGGACCCAAAAAGGTCCGTATTTGGAAGTTTAAGAAGACGACGAAGAAGCCCGAATAGGTTTATCGTAACAGTTTGTGCTACCGTAAATTGAAATGATTAAAAAAAAAACTTCATTAGTGTGTTAGTCAGATAAATTTGGCTTTTAAAAGACCAAGTTTATGTAATTTGCACCCCCC
>JAOBYE010183106.1:1376-17797 GCA_025403585.1 Parazoanthus swiftii
GAAACCATAGAGCCAGGAGCATTTACAGGACTCGTTGCTCTTAAATACTTGTAAGTAGAACGATTCGAGTTAAACTTTGTGGTATTTTTTTGTGCGACAGGTGTTTCATTGATATTGTTAATTATCCTTTAAGGGTGAAAGATAAAGGATCTCTCTTGCACAGCTATCTTGTTTGTAAAAGCTGTGAAACTTCTTTTGATATCAAATTTCTATCTTTCTTTCTATCCTCGTCTGCCTGTTTGTTTGTCTATCATGTGTGTGCATGCATGCAAGTGTGTGTGCATGTATGTATGTGTGTATGTATGTATGTTTGTATGAATGTACGTATGCACGTTTGTATGTATGTATGTATGTATGTATGTATGTATGTGTATGTATGTATGTATGTATGTATGTACGTAAGTATGTGTATGTATGTACGTCTGTATGTACTTGTGTGTGTTTGTATTAACGTATGTATGCATCTACGTGTATGTATTAATGTATGTATATATTTACTATTGCATGTATGAACGTATGTATGTATAAGTGTTTGTATAAACGGATGTATCTACGCTTCATCTTGTGATGTTGTACAGTTATTTGACGGTATCAATTTTCTTATGTGTATTCTTGTGTCATTTGCAACAGTAGTAGTTTGTCTTCTATTTAGCTGCAAAGCAAAACATAAACACTGTTGACAGTCAATCGTTTTGTATTTCAGATACCTGTTCAACAATAAGATAGCGTTTCTATCTGACTCAGCGTTGATCGGGCTCTCGGCCTTAGAACAGCTGTAAGTACAAAGATGAACTTTCCTTCCTGTTCTTATTTTCAGAGCTCGCAGCTAACTTCTTGTGTATCATCTTGTAGATATCTGCATTTTAACGAACTGGAAAGAATTTCTCCCGAATCGTTTGCCGGCTTAAACGATTTAGAACGTTTGTAAGTATTCTACCTCTTGTTGATTTAATTCGAAAGCCAATGTGTTAATCCTTGTTTAAGGTGGCTCGAAACAGTTAGTTTTCAATGCCACTGAACTTTATGAAAAGCTTACTCATTTGTAGAGGTAGATTATTCCTAATTGTTGATAGCTAGTGTTAGCTTAATAACTCTTGTTCTTCCACGGAAACTTGTGCTCCCATGAAAAACTCGACAAAGGCCTCGAAATATCCTATTTTTAGCATTAGATTGAGTTTTACACAAAAATTGTTGGTGAACTCCCTTTTTTATTTTATCAAAATTGTTTGCACGTCAAAGAGCACGTTTAAGAAAATTTTCAAAAAACTCTGTCAAGAGTTATTTTTAGGGTGGCGCCAAAACCTCTTGGCAGAACTGTTTGAAAATTTCCTTAAATGTGCTCTTTGATGTGCAAACAATTTTAATGAATTAAAAAAGGAAGTTCACCGACTAATTTTTGTGTAAAATGGAATCAAATGTTAAAATGGGGTGTGTTTGATTGCCTAACAAATTGCCTTGGAAACAGAATTTCCTCTGGTAGCACAAGGATTGATAAGCCGTCAAACGTTGTAACACCAGTTAACTTGTATGAATCCATCATCTTGTTTGAGAAAGCCTTTCATAAAAGTCAGTGCATGGTACAAAAAAAAGGAAAACAGGTGGGAGCCACCTTAATCCATACTTGCTTCAAGTCACGATCTCTGCCAGTACAAAACTGTCTTGTCGTGTAGGTGCTTGGTCTAAACTGTTAGACATAAAATGAAGTTGAACGAGGCATGGAAATCGTTAAGCACTTTACTAGCCCCTTACTGGCGTCTATCCGTGCATTAAAGTCGTCTGTTCAATATTTCAGATATCTTCACCATAATAAGTTGCGGCATATTCCAGTCGGTGCATTCCGCTCTCTCACCAAACTAAGACGGCTGTGAGTATAGCAAGCATTATGTTTTCTATAGACAAACTTAGTTTAGATACAGAAGTAACGGTTAACATACAATGTAAATGCTTTCATACACTTTAGCAAATCGATGTGATTAGAATGGTAGCGCAACAGTAATATAAAGATGAACAAAAACATAAGCACAGATACGAACGCAAAACGCAAACAAAACGCAGATACACACGAAAATGAAAAATGAACACACATGACAGAAAAAACCCTACCGAACACCGTGACACTAGATAAGCAAACGCAAAACTGAGGAAATATATAGAGGATTTCTCGCAATCCATGATATATCTGCATTTTTAGGCGTTTGGACTCCAACGAGTTAGTTTGCCATTGTCAGATGCTGTGGCTTGCTCGGCTGCTCAAACAAACACCCGACACCGAAACCGCTGCAGCGTGTTATGAGCCCGTGAATTTGAAGGGACGACCGCTAATCAGGCTGACTCCAGAAGACCTCAACTGCAGTAAGTAGAACTGAGACTTTATAAATTCCAACTCTCCCGATTTTACAGGGAGTCTCCCGATTTTTGGTGCAATCTCCCTGTCTCCCTATTTTTACCAAAATCTTCCAATATTTCCTATACAATTCGAAAATCCAGGGAAACTATTGAACAACCTGTTGCTTTTGAGCGATAGATTTGGTAACCTGGGCAATATATTAAAGGAAAATGATCTTCGGAAAAGCATTTTTTGGTCACATCGTAGCAGGGACTGCTAGTGATCACGCTACTTTGCCTTCCTCAGTAGGAGACTTTATTTCCGTCCAGTTGCTTTCACAAAGAAAAAGATAAGGATTTGATGTTTTAAAGCTTCTAATTGCATTCAAAATTGCACTCAAAATGCAGAAAAAAAAACACTAAAATAAAGACTACGGCAATACGGATTGAGCAGAAGATTGCCAAATTATGGTAACAACAAAGTTAGAGAATGGTTTGAAAGAAAACTAAACGGTCCTGGTTGCATGGGTGGGTGCTATTTCAGGACTCGCTTGAGCTTACGCGTTTCAGTTTGTTCGTTTTTCTTGGTTTCTTCGTCCCGTGCAATTTGTGCGTCGACCTACAGTAGGTCCAAGATCGCTCTTACTAACAGAAGCGCATTTATTTTTTAATTTAGTTCCACCCAAATTCGTGAAAAAGCCGGCCAATATCGAGGTATCTGTGAATGACCGCGTTGTGTCACTCACGTGCAAAGCAGTAGGACAGCCCTCACCTCAGATCACGTGGCGCAAGGACCGCCAATCACTGCCACGGGATGGACGTCACGTGGTACGTGCTGACGGCACACTGGACATCCTGGAGCCCCAGGCAGATGATGAGGGCGTGTACGAGTGTATGGCTCGTAATGACGCCGGGGAGGTGATAAGTGAGGCTTCATTGAGATACGAGGGCATTGAAGGTTAGAAAAAATACTGTGGAGGAGTATTGACGACAGTCCTTCCACAGGCCAACTGACCAACCGACTGCCGTTTACTGACTGGTCGACTGACTGACCAACCAACTAGCAGTCCAAAGACTTACACGACTCACCAACCAACTAACAGTCTTATGACCGACCAACTGAGCGACAGTCCACTGACCAGCCAACTAACCAACTGATTGACAGTCCACCATCCGATCAACTGAGTGACAGTCCGCTGACCAGCCAACTAACCAACTGATTTACAGTCCACCATCCGACCAACTGAGTGACAGTCCGCTGACCAGCCAACTGAATCAGTTTGCTCTGACGAAGGGCTAACGCTCGAAATCAAACCTCACCGCGAAAAACATACCCATATCAACCTTTGTTGATCAAAACTGCTTAGACGGAACAAATTTTATTTACCACATTCATATTATTATAACTGACTAACTGACTAATCCTTTACGTAGTTTCCGGTTTGAATTCGAAAAAGATGATAACCTAGCCTAAGTTTTGATGAACACTGTTCTAATATCTTCAATGTAAGGTTTTAATTTATACTGACTCCATACTGACAAATTAACTACTGACTAACTGTCTGACCGACCAAATTTTGGCCAGCTTACGTCCTACTCATGGTATATCAGAAAAATATTTTAGGCGAGGAACCAATCAGGTCACAGTATTTGTGATAACTTTTTTTATTCGCCCCATATAACGTGAACAAAAACTTTGAGTCGATGCCAGAAAGGCAGAAATACAGCAAAAGTATGACAACTTGGAACTTGACCTCGACTTGAGGTTTTTGTTATGGCCGTGGGACATAATATGAAAGTGCTCTGTGGTGTATACCTGCTGAACGGACAATACTAACGTCAGAAATTTCTTATTTTTGCCGGTAGCCGTCCCCAAACTCGTCCGTTTCCCTCCACCCAGAGTTGAGGCTATTGAAGGCAACGCAGTGATCATGGAGTGCGAAGCACAAGGTCACCCTCGCCCTAAAATATCCTGGAGAACAAAAGGCAGTCCCGTGAAGCTGGATTCCCGCGTGACTGTCACGCCACGAGGCGACCTGCGCTTCACACGTGTACATAGTCGCGACGGCGGCACATATCGTTGCTTAGCAACGAACAAAGCAGGAAGCGTCTTATCTACCACCAGACTAGTTATTAAAGGTCGGATATTTGTTACTAAAGCCCCAGATTGGATGTTCGACATCCTGTGTTTATGAAAAATTAAATATACCTCAGTGTAGATCAACATTAACAATTAAGCATAAGTTAAAGGTTGTTTAAAGTAATGGGTGCTATTGAAAGTTTTAACTGCGAGAACCTAAAGGCGCTCGTAAAAGATTCTGTTCCCTGATTTGAGTGTTTAATAGAAAACTTGTATGGAAGTATGGAAGCCAGCGTCAAGTTGCATGAAACTTTGAGTCTGACGTTGGCGTTTCACGTTCAGTAGTGAGACCTGTTCAAAATAGTGTCAGTTCTCGTTTGCCCATCTCCCATTTTCGACGTTTGTAGGTTCTATCTTCTTCGCTTCAATTTTATGCGTCTATTTTAGTGCGTCTCGGATTTACTTGACGAGTAAATCGTCTGAGTCAAAACTTTCCACCGTTAAATGCGTTTTGACCCAACCTTGTTTTACTTTCTTCAGTAAACTGGTTTTCAAACACAACATAACAAGTCAGTCAGTATACCTGTTAGCTAACAATTTCCTCTTCAGCCCCAACCCTGGCCATGTAAACAATGACAAGTCCACTTCTGAATAACGGTTTGCCATTCTGGCACGCGTTGTTCAAAGTGGGCAAGATTCAATCCACGGTTAGGCCAAGATCTAAATAGGATTTCTTCATATAACAATAAGCAATCCTTATTGAAATGCTCTTCGAAAATCCAGTCATATCAACTCGAAATGTCAGTCCAAATTAACCATCAGCCTACAGTACGGTAAATACATGCGTGTAATTGAAATTTAAAGATAGGTTACCGCCAACCAACTTTCGAACAAAATGATGTTTTAAGTTTGTTTTTCTCTTTTGCGATGTTTACAGTCCCTCCTCGGTTTATAAGCAAGCCGCAGAACAGCGAGGTACTTGACGGTAACACTGCCTCACTCGAGTGTCACGCAGAGGGTTACCCCACGCCGGCCATCGCCTGGACTAAAGACGGTGACCGCTTACCGTCCCAAAACCGTCACATCGTGCTTCCGTCGGGAACGTTGCGCATTGTGTACGCGCGTTCCAGCGATCAGGGGCAGTATGAGTGTCAAGCTATTAACGTGATTGGTGTGAAGCTGGCGCGGGCGTTTCTGACTGTGCTGCCCAGAGGTGAGAAAACATCGACTCGGTCTACTCCTTGATTTGGAAAACTACTGTAACATTCCAAACATATTGTTTGTTTGTTTGTTTATTTTTTTGTCTGTTTATTTACCACCACTTTATAATGAATATAAAATAGCATAATTGACAGATTATATGGTAGCGAGGAATCCTAAAGTGAAACCATTAGACCTATACTAATTTAGGCTTCATTATTTCTATTGTTATTATTGTTGTTGTTAATACTGTTATTATAGTTATTGTTAAAATTTAATATTATTATTATTATTATTATCATTAGCATTATCATTATCATTAGCATTTTATTTGGTGTACTTTGTAACAGTTCCACCGAGTATCTCTGACCCGCCAACCGACACTACAGCCTCTCAGGGCGAAAACGTTGAAATCAAGTGTCTTGCGCACGGCGCGCCCAGCCCAGTGATCACATGGATCAAGGACTCTGTCCACCTCTCTGTTGACAACGTTCATTATGACGTCAGCTCCTCCGGGACACTCACCATCCGGGATGTTAGCAGGGGAGACGAGGGTCGATACCAGTGTGCGGCCAGAAACAGTGTCGGGTCTGTGTCGGCACAGATGAGACTGACAGTACGAGGTAAACGAGCCTCTTTGTTTTGACTTTTCAGTTCGTGGTTGTAGCTAGTGGGGAGTAAGGGGGGGATTGCTCGCAAAAATTGATTGCCGTATTTATTCGTTTGAGCACCGTCCCCGAATGAGTGCCGCATTTGAGGTCATTTTTTAAAAGAGCTAATTATTGTCAAATGCGGCGCTTAATCGAAGCACCGTCAGAATCGTTGAAGACGCTAATATAAAACAGTCTTCCAACTAACCAATATTTTAACCAATGAACGATCTTTAGTTACGCTTAATATTGTTCATACCAACTTAAAAAATAGAAACATAAACAATACGCGCAGCGTAGTTTTTCTGTTGATGCCCAACAAATATATTTGAAAGTATTAAGTCTAACAATGTTAAACAGAGGCATTTTGGCATGTATCACCCAGCCCTTAGAACTGCTTGTTTTGTCTCGTAGACAGCAAGGGACCAGGAGATAAGTTTGCTAACTCCTCTCTAGAGCAAGCAATCAAAAACGTGGACGACGCCATTAAAAGAAGTATCGAAAAAATGTTCGGGTCGTCGCAGCCAAAGACCCCCAGTGATCTCTTGACGCTTTTCCGCTTCCCTTCGCCCCAGGCCCGTGAGATCGCGCGCTCGGCAGAAATCTTTGAGAGAACAATCCAGTTGATACATGATCACGTGGAGAGTCAAGGACTGATTAATATTTCCGCAAACAGGTATTAACCCTTTTACTTCCGAAAGTGCCAAATTTTGATTCAATTCTTGTTACCTGTCTCCAAACATGTCCCATTAATGAGTTGGGAGCATTTTGTATTTCTTCTTGAAGAGTTTAGAGTAATGATCAATTTCACTATTTTCAAAACTGTTCAACTTGTTTTATAGTGATACTGCAAAGTGAAGATAGATTATGATAAATTTGGTGAGAGTAAGAGAGTTAAGTAGCTCACTGCTATCGTTTGTAGAACTGTCTCCCCCAGGACGAAGTACTCTCAAGAATAGAAAAGTCGAATAGATAAAGTACTTACCAGGACTTTTAATTGAAAGACAATATGACATCCTGGAAATATTCAGAAACAGAAAAGATTTCTGCAAATGCTACAGCCCTAACGGTCTTCGGCCATGTGTGCGTCATTTGTGTGATGAGCCGGACGGACATAATCATAGACTTACAACTCTGAAATGTGAGCGATACGGCAAAAGTAATTCTATTAAAAGATGTTTATTCAAGTTTTTGTTCCTCTCCTCCTCATTAAATCATTTAACAATTAATCAATTGCTTGATTCTTTTTACCCCGTATTTCTCTTCCAGGAAGCCAGCACCTATCTCTGTTTCAATTATCTGCATTTAATACATTGTTTCTTTAGTTCAACTTTAAGAAGAAAACAGAACAATGTTGTTATTATTATTATTATTATTATTATTGTTGTTGTTGTTGTTGTTGTTGTTGTTGTGCCCGTTTTGACTTGGCCCAAATAATGATATTTCATTTTTCTTGCTGTTTTCAGGTACAGTTTCTTTGACCTGGTGTCTCCAAGCATTGTGAACATGATCGCCAACTTATCCGGATGCAGCGCACACCGCCGCACCACGAACTGTTCGGCCGACATGTGTTTCCACCGCAAATATCGCACACACGACGGCACCTGTAATAACCTGGAGCATCCAATGTGGGGCGCATCCCTCACGCCATTCAACCGTCTGCTAAGCCCCACATACGAGAACGGCTTCTACTCTCCTATTGGCTGGAGAAAAACTGATGCCCGACCGAGCGCTAGGCTCGTATCAAGAGAACTCGTGTCTGCAAGTAAAGTTACCGATGACGATAGATACACGCACATGTTGATGCAATGGGGTCAGTTTCTTGACCACGATCTCGACTTTACTGTCACTAGTCCCAGTACCTCGCGTTTCACTGACGGCGCAGACTGCACGAGTAACTGCGAAAACCAGCCACCATGTTTTCCGATCCCAATCCCCGAGGGCGACCCGCGTATACGAAGGCACCGCTGTATGCAGTTTACGCGTTCCAGTTCGGTTTGCGGTACCGGCACGACATCCGTTTTCTTCAGCGCCGCAATGATGCGGGAACAGATGAACCAGATAACGTCATTTATGGACGCGTCGAATGTGTACGGGAACTCCGAGCAAGAGTCGAAAGAGCTACGAGATTTGAACAGCAGAAGTGGACTGATGAAAACAAGTCCATCAATTGGCGAAGGAGGTAAACCTTTACTTCCTTTTAACCGCAACACTCCGGTCGACTGTCTGCAACCCAACGACAGTCCTATCCCATGTTTTCTTGCGGGTGACCATAGAGCTAACGAGCAACTCGGGCTACTTTCAATGCACACACTGTGGATGAGAGAACATAACCGAATCGCTACTGAACTGGCCAGAATCAACCCCGGATGGGGTGGGGATCAGCTCTACCACGAGGCACGTAAAATAGTGGGGGCCCAGCTGCAACACATCACTATCAACGAGTGGCTTCCTGAGATCCTCGGACCGAGGGGAATGGCGCAGCTAGGGCGGTATAGCGGCTACAATCCCAGCGTAGATCCCACTATTTTCAATGCGTTTGCAACTGCGGCTTTCAGATTTGGCCACAGCCTGATCAACCCCATAATATTCCGGCTGAATGAGTCCTTCCAGGAAATAAAAGAAGGCAATATTCCACTGCACAAGGCTTTCTTTTCTCCATACAGGATTGTCCAGGAGGGAGGCATTGACCCTGTGGTGCGAGGACTGATCGGCAGGGCGGCCAAGAGCCAGGCAGACAAGCACGCGCTTCTCAACAAGGAATTAACGGAGAGGCTGTTTGAAATGGCACATGAGGTCGCTCTTGATCTCGGAGCTCTCAACATCCAGCGAGGCAGGGACCACGCCCTTCCAGGCTACAATGACTGGAGAGTTCTGTGTAATCTCTCCGCTGCCGAGACGTTTGAAGATCTGAAGAATGAAATAACGGATCCCGAGATTAGAAGGAAACTGAAAGAGATTTACGGCCATCCGTCTAAGGTTGATCTGTGGTTAGCTGGCTTACTGGAAGACACGTACAAAGGGAGTCAGTTGGGGCCAGTGTTCACCTGTATTATAGCCAAGCAGTTCCAAAGATTGCGAGCTGGTGATAGGTACGTTTGTTTCTCTGTACAGGGCCGGCGGAGCGGGCGGGGGGGGGGAGAGAGGTAGGGGGAGAGGTAGGGGGAGAGGAGGACCGCCTTTTATAGTAACGAAAAAAAAATTTAAAATGCTCCTTCTAAAAACTTCGGGCTTTGCTGTAACCAAGATACATCAACGGAATTATGTAGTAGCGAGTTGTAGCGAATTGTTCACGCTATGACACGTAACACATAGATTTTTGAAAAGGTTTGTTGATTGGAATGCCTTAATCTAACCTAGAAAACTGCACAGATTTATAAAATACAGCTGATCGCTTAATAAGTGGCCATTATATGGATCTCTGTTCAAGATACGATTTCCTATGAAAATTGCCGTAATCACCTTCAACAGTGTCTAAAAACTGAATAAATCATCCCAATGCCTTGCCAATTTTCGCACAGTCAACAATCCTCTCAGACATCTCCGTTCTTCTTCGTCTTTACCGGTAATACCTAATGTAAACATAGATTATTCTCGTATGCTGCTGCTGACATTATTAGTCAGGAATAAATACTTTTAATTCAGTTTTTTATTTTTTATAAGAGCATGGAGACAATGTTTCAAGCACCATAAAAATAGTTTCTTATTAATGGAAAGGTTTTGGTACGAGGATCCTGCCACGTTCGAGCCTGCGCAGTTGACGCAAATAAGACAAACCACACTGGCGCGTGTGATCTGTGACAATGGGGACAACATCCAGAAGGTCCAGCCAAACGTGTTCCTCCGAGCCAAGTTCCCCGGCGGTTACATTAAGTGTAAAGACATTCCCCGGGTGGACCTACGTATGTGGAAGGAATGCTGTCAAGGTGAGTCATCATCATCATCATCATCATCATCAGCTATTAGCATTTGAAGAATTACAGAATTTACATTTACAGCTTAAGAAGAAATTACAATTAAGAAATGTGCAAGCCAGCTGTAGTAACCATAGGGCTAATCGAGACAGTTGGCTATTAAATAAGTATGTACAGTAAGGGTCAGGAAATGAGATGGTTACACCGGTGACAAAGATCTCTTATTAGAAATAATGTGAAGATTTCTTTGTTGTGTAAGCAAAGTTAGAAAAGCCAGTAGAACACCTTAACCCTTTCAACCCCAAATGTACCGAATGATGTTTTCCAAAATTCTGTTATCATCTTCATACAGTTTTTTGAAACAACTTGGGAGAATCACGGGTGCGGATCCAGAAATTTTGAAAGGGAGCGCCGGGACCCTAATTCTGGAAGGTGGGGTCCGGAAAACAGCAATTGAAAGACAATTCCAGTGATTTTCTTTTAAATCTTTTGTAAAATTCTTGACAAAAGGGGGAACCGCGGCCCCTCCCTTAAATCCGCGCTTGAATCTTGCACCTCAACTCAATTAATAAAGAGTTAAATGAACAACTGCTTTAATATTCTCTCAGCCAGTCAAAATATTTGATATTGAAGGAGAAGATAGATATTGATAAAATTGGTGAATGGGTTAATTGATGATGAATTGATGGTATTCTGTACCCAGAATCCACACGTTCTAAGGCCGGCTTTAGCCGCATACGTTTCTCGCACTTCGGCAAACAGCTCTTTATGTCCTTGGACAGACATGCCATCAAGAAACCCTCATCCCAGTGAGTTAGCTAAAATCTTAAACAAGATTTTCGTTGGATGGCACGAGTTTGCCACTCAATCATAATCTCAAACACTTTCTCATAGATTCCTGTTGAATTTCCCGATTTCTCGGTTTAGACGTAAAACTAGCAACTACTCTTGATATACTTAAGATATACTTAAATATGTAATTTCCTTATTCACACTCTTTTTTTACTATTTTGGCTCATTTGTTCATCGAATGAAATCTTAGGTTCGCTAATTTCAAAAGTTAAACAAGTGATCTCAGCAAGGGTCGGCCTATACAATGATTGTTTCTTAAATCAACAGGAAGAAATTGCCCAGTTCGAGACCAGTCATACTCCTTGGCCAATGTGTTCTCCCGCTTAAGACGATCAATAGATGACACTGAACCATCTAGAGAAGAAAACGAAGTTACACTAGATAAGGAGGAACAAGTCCGTCCTATGCAACCACTTCGAACAAATGAACATCGAGAGACACCTGAGAAGGAAAACCTGGAAGCACAAGAGGAAGAAGAACGTTATACAAGCGTTTCTAGTAAACCTCGAGAGGAAGAACATTTGCCTGAAGATACAGAATCAGATAGAACGGAGCTAACTGAGCGGCTGGAGAGTTTAGAACGTACCATCTCAGATGTATCTAACACTGTAACTTCTTTGCAGAAATCTTTGGAGACGCTTAAGAAGAAGGTTAGTCCTGGATAAAAACGCTCCCCCTCCCCCCGTCCCTCTCCCCCATGGGGCCTGGCCATACAAACGTCATCATCTCAGATGTGTCTAATACCGTAACATTTTGCAAAAACCTTTGGAGACGCTTAAGAAGAAGGTTTGTCCAGGGTTCAAACGCTCCCTTCACTCCCCGTCCCTCTCCCCCATGGGGCCTGGCCATACAAACGTCACCATCTCAGATGTGTCTAATATCGTAACTTCTTGCAAAAACCTTTGAAGACGCTTAAGAAGAAGGTTAGTCCAGGGTTCAAACGCTCCCTTCACTCCCCTGTCCCTCTCCCCCATGGGGCTTGGCCATGTAAGGATAGTGATAGAAACGTCGCCAATTCAAATGAGCCTATTGCCGTTGGCTCTTTAAAATCTCTTTGGAGACGCCTGAAGGGTTTTTTCACGGCAGAATTGAATTGTTTCTTTTTTCAGAGGTTAAACTTTAGGTTATTTATCCAAGAAACCTTAAAATATAACATCTTAGTTCACCAAGGTTCGATGTATTGTAAAGCAATTTACTACTGTGAGTCTTTAATCGCCGCCATAAAGAAACTGCACGTATCTATGTTTGCTCTGACGAAGGGATAACGCTCGAAACGTCAGTTTTACACCAAACCCTACGGCGAAAAACATACCATATCAACCATTGTTGATCAAAGCCCATATTCAGCTGACTCGCAAACGCAGAAAAAAACAGGTTTTTTTCAAGAATAGTCTTCCTGTGCATTTATCCATACCCGCCTTTGCCTCATGAAAAAGTTAGATTAGTATCTGAGCAGTGCCTGTTTACAGCCCTGAAACTTAGTTTTCTTGTAAAGTAACCTCTGGGCCTGCGCAAAGTCTTGTAAGAACATTCTAAGAAAGAAGGTCTTCCTAAGTCCTTCAAGAAACAAAGGCAGACAATAGTGTCACAGACGTCTTAACCAGGAAAATACGGTGATGATGCTTTTTAGCGTGAACAAAAACGTCAAGCAGGGTTTGTTTTCTTTACGACAAATTCTCGACGTTTTGTTAGACAAATTAATAATTAGCTTATATGTTGTGTGTTGAAACGGTTGGGAGCTTAAAAGGCCCGATTTGGCAGATTGAAAATACTTTGTTTTCGACTCAATTAGAAGATTAGACCCACCCAAATCTGTTGCCAGTTGGGGTGGGGTCATATGCTTTCCGTTACCTAACTTTATGTTGGCTTAACTTTTTTTAAGGTGATAAAGAATGAGAGGACTTCCCATAAGACTGTATGTTACGTTGGTAAGAAACAATACAAGAACGGCAGGAAGTGGTCCAAGGATGCATGCTCAACGTGCGAATGTCGGGTACGTTTCTTGTCGTGGTGGTGATGGAGGGGGTGAAGTGATTGCCAGTAGTTATTTCCGGTTCTAGTAGTGTTGAGTACATGAGAGTGCATGACTCCCCCTGGACAGGACGCTAATCCATCGTAGGTTAACCTCCAGCAGAAGCTGGTACTCATTTATACAGCTGTCTTGAGTAGAAAAAGTCGAGTAAAGTGTCTTGCTCAATGATTCTCACTACAAAATACAAATTCAACCCAGGCTTTGAACTCGTGATGTTTAATTACGAATTAAATAGCACATCGGCTGCTGTGGATTATGGTAGTTATTTGTGATAATTAAGTTAATTTTCTTTTAACGTTTAAAAGTGCATATGGCATGCTTTCTGATATTGTTTGCGCGGAGTGTCACATTACGCTAGCCTGTTTCAATGCCTGTTAAACCACATAGAAACTGGGGAATGTTTTGTCCTTTAACATTCTAATTTAACATTCTAAACATGTAATTGAGAGACAATCTTTGAAATGAAGTTGTTTCTTATCAGAACGGACAGGTTTTGTGTACAGTTCAACAGTGTCCCGAAGTCGAGTGTGAAATTCCTTACAAGGCGAACAACGAGTGTTGTACTCGGTGTTTAGGTGAGTTAGAACAAGTTACTGAGTACATCCTGAATGGAAAACCTCTACTCTTTCCCCACCCCACCCTACTCATACGTACAAGGCTCCATCCCTTCTCTCTCTTCCTACCTCGTCACTCTTCTGTCATCTCACTATCATGTCTTACACTGCATTGTTGGCAATCGCCCTTTCTTTATTCTTTATTCTATACTATCGATACAAATCCATTCTCTTCGTGTTTTTTTTGTATTTCTTTTCCTTCAGAATCCTTGAAAACCAGCACGCAGTCTTCATTTTTCCGCTTATTCCACGAAAATTTCCGGGATCTAAAAATAAACGTTTGGACCTGTAACAGTTGCAGTGTATCCTTATAAAGTGATCCCCAGTCTGCTTATTGCTATCTTTCTCGTCTCAACATATATTTGGTTCTGAAAGAGCAATTGCAGCAAGATTAAGAGGTACTTTTTGAGACAAATTGACGTTACGAGAAATTTAAACTGAAGAAATGTGAACGGGATGATTTAGCATTTATTCCAAAAAGTAATGAAAGCAAGAAAAACTGGAAGAGGCTGTGCGCATGCCTAAATATGTTCGTTTAATTGTGGGTGCTTACTCAGAAGATGCCAATGAGATTATTTAGGTTTGTACCTTGGCTTCAAACGTTTGTTTGGCACTCCTGAAGTGGGAAAGTTAATGGAACTCCGACGTTTTGCCATTTTTCAAAAATGCTGTCAAAGTGCAAGAACTGCATTCTAAAAAGATCTCTTTGTCAGAAAAGGCGGCCCTTCTGCTCCTGGTAGTTTTGCGTGGTTTCACCCTTATCTGCAAACCCTCAGTTGACGTTGTTGTTGAGTGAGACTCGATTGTTGCTGTAACACTGTCTCCTGAAGTCTTTTTACGTGAGTTGAATACTCTTTTATTTTTTTTCTCTTTGCAGACTGACAAATATGGCCCGACCACGCTGTCAACGGACTGCAGGGCCGTAGCAAGGGGTAGGGCCGGGGGGGCCCGTGCCCCCCCAGTTTTTCCCCAGCAAATGTGTCAAATATATCAAATTCAAAAAATTGCTCCAAGTTTGAGCAAAACTTGTTGTGTTTCACTAGTTTCAGACACTCTGATTTTGTTTCAAATGGCGTTTAAAAACCAAGGAAACACGTTTTTAGACAAACTAATTTTCAAAATTTCCCGGGGGAGCATGCACCCGGACCCCCCTAAAAGGCTCACACCTTAGGCTCTTGGCGGTGCCCCCCCCAGTTTTCCAAGGCTTGCTACGGCCCTGCGGAGGCAACCCAAAACAGTGAATGAAGGTCTAGGAAGAACATGCTGTTCTTCTAAGGAACAATTCTAAAAATGCTATATTTGAATGCTGTCTTTCAAGCAGCCACTCGGGCGGTTGGGCACAAAAGAATGAAAATGGTGCAGAGCTAAAACTGGGTAATTTCACTTAGGGAATAAAAACGAGATGAAAATAGTTCAAATAGCAACAGAACCGCATAAAATGTATAAAGCTTTATTAAAAGTTAATTTTTCTATTGGAAACGTAAATTTTTTCAGACTGATACTTGAATGGATAAAATTCAAAACATTTAAAGTTTTTGTTATAACTAGTTTCCGACACTATGCTATTGGTGTCCTAGTGATTATCAATATCCGGCATAAAGAACTCTGACGCGACCAATCTCCTGTTATATGGCTTTTATTGTCGACTTTCAGCAGAAAAGTTTACATATCTTTTAAAGAAACAGAAAACGCTTCCCTTTGCTTCTCTCCGTTATTGAAAGTACTTGGGAGGCTGAAGAACACTCAATTACAGGGCTGGGAAAAACATTTGTTTTGCATTGTAATTCGCGTTCTTTGGCATCTTCCATTATGCGATGGTTAATCGCTAGTTCAAGACCAATCCATTCTCGACCCCAGAGCCCACGTTTCACCGCGTCAGCGGGTTTAAAAACGAAGAAGACAGATATGCGCAGAAGAAAAGAGCTCTGGGGTCGAGAATGAAGACCAATCATGTGGTTCTGGCATTACGAATGCGCATGCGCTTGGAGCTTGAATCAAAACAATCTAAATTCAGTTAAGCGAAGAAACGCCAATTTCCCTTTCGTAAACGGTCTATGCCATTTATAACAGTCGATGCCATTTGTAAGATATATCGAGTTAAAAACTGTGAATGGCAATGAACCGAGTTGTTGGTGTAGTGATAGTGTGTGGGAATGATTGTGGTCACGGGATCAAAACACGTAGTTCTTTTTGTCTTTTTTTTTACTTAGCTTTTAGTTTCTATAACTCTATTTAGTTTCTTCTTTTAGAGTTAATTGGGTTTGGATTAGAGTTAGAATAAGGCCGGTCAGGGTTAGTACTAGTTGTATTTCCTCAACCACGACTTTTTCTGCTTCATAAAAAACAATGGACTGTTGACGAATGAAGAAATCGATTGGAGAGATTTGGGTGTATTGGCGACATCTACCTTCACGCAACCCACAGGTCAAAGAACTGGCCTATAGCAGGCCCGTAGGCAGGGGCGTGCGCGGGATACGCACCCCCTCCCCCTCCCACACACACACAAGGACCCCAAAACGTCCGCATTTGAAGGTTTAATAAAACGATGAAGAAGCCACAATAGGTTTATCCGTTACAGTTGGCGCTATCGTAAATCGGAACGGAAAAAAAGGCCATAAGTGCGTTTGCCCCGTAAATTTGCCTTTTAAGAGTCCAAGTTTGCGAAATGGCTTTGTTTAAATGGATTTTAGAGGACATACATGGAGTATGGAAATTATTAGTACATAGCCGCCCTTGCTTTGTACCCCCCACCCC
>JAOBYE010183217.1:0-17794 GCA_025403585.1 Parazoanthus swiftii
TTTTATCCTTTTCTTGTTCAGCGCTTAGAGACGCTCGTTTTAAGCGCTATACAAAAACTATATTATTATTATTATTACCCATAGGCCGATACGGAGATTTTTTTGGGTACACCCGTCCACACGTAGACGGATTCTTTCGAAAACGGAGACTTTTAGGGTCTACCCGTAGGCCGATACGGAGATTTTTTTAGAGTATATCCGTCCACATGAGCCAGGTATTTTCGAAAACGGAGATTTTTTCCTCCAAATACGGCTACCGTCCACACGTAGCCGGGGTTTTCGGGCACCGAAAATGGAGGTTTTCAAATACGATGTCTTTTTGCTGAAGTTTGCCATGATAAAGATTGCATTAAGGGTTAAAAGTCGAGTGAATGAACAACACAATGTGAAAGTAAACAAAGACGGCGCGAAAACTTGACTTTCGCGAGCTTAGTTGTTTAGTGCTGCGCATGCTCCGTAACTACGATCCGATAACGCTACAAGTGGATGCAGATTTTTTGAAAACGGAGAGTCGGGAGGTTCTCCGTTTTCGAAATATCCGGCTACGTGTGGACGAGGCTTAAGATAGGCGCGCACAAATAATCGAAGCTTCTAACTTCAGTCAAACCCAAATTTTCAGCGGAGTCGCAATTTAAATAAAATTCGTGCATCTTCGCATTGAAATGTCAGAACTAAATAGTCAGTCCTTCTGTCTCCGTGCACGTGCCTCTCAAACAGCACGTCGATTTATACTCGTTTAAATCTAGAACCTTCAGTTTATACCTTTTAATAGTGTTCCCCTCCAAAGAATGGTAGAAAGATTGGGCGCGGGCCAAATGTCGAACCTCAACCAAAGGCGTAAGTAAAGCTCGACTGGCATATATTCGTCTACAATGATCGTTAAAAGTCTGATGAAACTCTAGCAAAATGAAACATCTGTCCGAAACAAACTCGAAATTAACATATATTCCAGACGGAATATTTGCAGTCGAGTTTAGCACCTTTGATTGAATTCGACTGAATTTAGTTCGACGTTTACCACAGGCCTTAAACTTTCCTTACCTCATATGAAAAAACCTCAGTATTCCAAGTCTTCCCCAGTGAAGGCAATTACTTCGAAACTTTGACCAAAAGATGCAGTTTGCCATTAGGTTTTCTCTTGCACAGAATAAACCATCCGTAAAGTATTTTTTTAAAAAAGCAGGTGTAGACCCTCTTTGAATTTCGTGGTAAAATGATATGCATAAAACAACTTTGCAGTTACCATTAAATGGGTGACTGATTTTTAAGAATAGCAACTAATCGCATACTAGGTGGACTATTGTTTTTACAGTGGCTTGCAAGAACAAAGACTTGGTTGGAAGTTCGATTGGTTTTTAGAGTCCAAAATATGAGTTCTACACGGGAAAAAACTTCCACAACTTCAGATTTGAAAAGAAAGCATTGATTAGCCCATTTCTGAATTACGTTCCACTGCTCACAAAAAAAACCCTTCAAATCAAGGCCAGGTGCTCATTTTTCATACATTTGTTGCATTTTTGAGCACTTGGCCTCGACTCGATGGTTTTGTTTGTCGGCAATTGAGCGTATTTCGGAAATGGTCCATTGGTAGGCGAAATACCGCGTCTTTTATTTTGGTGTACATGTGGGAGACCTTCATCAGCAGGGAAAAAAAGCAAGGGATATCAATGAAATAACTTTTTCAAAAAAGTAATCGAATACAAATTAAAAATATTTATATAGCGCTTTGGTTATGAAAAATACTCTAAGACCCTTTACAATTTGTAAAATGAAAGTAATGAAAAAATTGTACCTTATTTAACATGTATGTGTTTTCCTTCAAATGTTGTAAGCTAATTTAAACAAATACGTTTTTAACTACATACTAACGAAGGCAAGGTTTACTATGTTTTGATTTGATTTGACTTAGTTTATTTGCTTTTTCTCAGGAGGGAGAGAGGGCTAAAAAAACCTGCTACAGGTTTCCCCAATTACAACAGGCCCTTTGTATGGGAAAAGGTGACAGTCCACAACACCAGCATTAGCCTACTCCTATATATCGACAAGTGTGTGGGTTCTTTTAAGTCCCCGATAGAACGTCGAGAGACTAGACCAACGGCTTAACGTCCCTGTCCACGGACGGTATGGCAAAAGAAGGTCGCCAAAGTTCAACCCTCGACCAGGCCGGGGTTTGAACCCGGGACCTTTTGGTTGGCACTCCGATATCTTACCAACTGTGCTAACCTCGCACACTGGAAACCAAACTTTTCCTCGACCAACTTTTTATCAGTTAATGGCTCGCTAGGTTCATATACGTTTTAACTGCAAAGTCCCGTTTTTTGTTTCAACAAAAGGTATTTCTGATTGTTAGAAATCGCGAGAACTTGCACTTCGTTTGGATCTTTCTCTCTTTTTAATTTTGTGACCTTTTCAAAGGCACGCATTTTTTAAAATGTCTAAAAATAGCCAACTGAGATAATTGCTTATATCCCGGATATATCAGGGGAATTCTGCAAGACGATTAAATTTAATCAAATGATGGTTCATAAATTTAAGGATTGATTCAGTTTTGTTTGTCAAAAATTTTTGCAATTAACAGAAAAATAATTGCAAAAGTCTTACAATAGATTGTATTAACTTGGGTATTTTCAATGAATTAATTAAGTTAATGTCTTTCAATCTAAGTGAAATGAAAGAGTGTTCGTCATTGCCATTAGTGAAGTCGGTTTTACTATCGTGAAAACAATGATGATAATGAAAAGACAAGTATATATTTGTATGGCGCAAGTTAAAAAAGATATTGAATTTGAATTCAATATCTTTTTCATCCCATAGTTAACGTTTAAAAACACTTTAGACAAAAAGCTTTGAAAAAGTTAGTCTTTACACACGAGGTACTTTTGCAATCGTGAACTGAAAACAGCTATGTGATATAACTGCTTTTTCAACTTGATTATGTGTGTTAGGAAAAGGTTAAACTTTCTACAAAACTTAAAGGCAGGTTTTAAGATATAAGGACCAAGGTCAGGGCAGCAAGAGAGTGCAAAACGTAGCACCAGAGATAAGTTGCTAATGTGCTGTATGGCGGTAACTCACAGTTCAAAGAAACAGGAAACGCCCAGACACATTGAGAACAAATCCAGATTGGATAAAATCATTAAGGCTGTAAAAGTTAAAAGTTGTATAAAAATCACACGTTTCCGAAAACCAAACGTTTTCGACTTGAAAAGACATTATGATGACTTTTTTATACAACTTTTAATTTTTACACTGCCTTAATAATTTTATCCAGTTTAGGCCAAATAAAAAAAATCAGTTGGTTAGCATCCTTTCTGCTAAAAATTCATGGTCGGGCGGGCGGTTTTTTATTTTTATTTAAGTTTATTTTTTATTTGATATTCGCTTTTTGTCCAAGTAAAGAAACTTAAAATTTTAGTTAAAGTCATTCATACGGACTATCTCTGCGTATTTATATCCCAGTAGATCACGAAAATGTTCAGTTTTCAAGTCACGTAAAAGGTCAATCTTCGATCAGTCTTGACTCAAATATGCTTTTGAAGAAAACTTGTGTATGTCCTCGATATGGTCGGGACCATTATATCATTTATAAAGGAAATGTTTGGAAATAAAAATAAAATTTTTTCTTGGTCGGGAGCGTTTTCGGTGGTCGGGCGGGGATGCTAACCAACTAATTATTTTTAATTGGCCTTACCTTTAGAGGAACATATGTAAAAAAACAGGTTGGACGGAAAACCACTTAATATGATGTTTATTTAACTGCTTTTTACATTAAAAACAGTCTACAAGAATCAAATTCAATAACAGTTCTGTTCATTTGCTATAATAAATTCTAATTTAATCCCTTTTTCCTTCTACGCAAGCGCACGCGAACAAACTCAGAAATTGCCCTGGACTTCCATCCAGCCGCAAACGCGAACCTTCTTAAATCTCAACTTTCTGGGTCTTCCTCTAGAACCTGGCTCCCCTTTTTCTCCCTACAAGAATAAATGGAAAAAGGATAAAAACAAATTAATCAAGGTTAAATAATGAAAAGGTCCATGCTTAGCGTGAGTTGACTATCGAGTTAAGGATGCACTTGGGAAGTTGGGAGAGCAAAAGAGAAGCATTAGAGTGGCACGAGGCGAAGTCGAGTGCTTCTCTAGCTTCTCAAGTGCTCTCCCAACTTCCCAAGTGCATCCCTAACTCGATAGACGCACAGCTACAGTATGGGCAATTTCTTTTAGAACATTGCCTCTGCAACTTTAAGCAGTAATTATAAGAAAAAATACACGTAAGCTGATAACGTACAAAGTTTTCCTAAACCGTTCTGAGCAATTTTATTGGTTGAACGCGAGTACGCGCTTTAATGGACTCATGGGTGTGCGTCTATCGAGTTATAGATGCACGCTCACGCCATATAAAAAGCGCGCGAAAAATTGCCAGCTATGTTCTAACAGTTTATAAACATGCAGTACTTTAAGGCAGAATTATCCGTTCACATTCCCTCTCCACGTTGACTAAAAACTAGATATTGAAATAAAATATGGTCGGTGTTAGAGAATCAAAACACAATAAACTTGATGTATTTTAATTTGCAAGTGACATCATCAATGCATGTTTTTCCAGGAAAAGTCTCTCCGGCATCACAGGTGACCCAAGCTACCAATATGTATTGGAAATGATTTAGCGGGTGTTCGGTTACATATTGCGATTTTAAGCAAATGTATGGGAAATTTTAATTCTTCCTATAATGCTATGAAAAACGCCATAAACACAAGGAGTGACCACTATACAAGAAGCCTGGGGTAAACAGTGAAATTTTTTTGTTTTTCATAACACTGCAGGAAAATTTAAATTTCCCATACATTTGCTTAAAATCGCGATATGTAACCGAACACCCGATAAATCATTTCCAATACAATTTGGTAGCTTGGGCCACCTGCATTGACATTAGCGTCGTAAACAGTAACATTAATACTTTGATCAAATTCCTAGCATTAAGTGTGCTCTTACTGTCACTCGATCCTTTTTTGCTTTGTTTGACTTTAAGGCTAAGAAATAGCTTTTTTTGAAAGATTTCGTTATTTAATGGAAAAAATACTTAAAACATTGAGACAAAAACGGAGTTGCCGGCATGAAAACAGGAGATGCCCTTGAAAACAAAAATGAGAACAAAAGTGAAAACAAGAATGAGAACAAGAACAAGAACACGAGAACGAGAGCTGAAAAACGAGTGTGAGAATGAAAAGGAGAACGAGAACTAAAAAAACGGAAACAAGAACACGAAGAAAACCGAGACAAGAATGAGAACAAGAATGAAAACAAAATCAAAATGAGGACGAGAACAAAAACGAGAACAGGAGCAAGACAAGACAAGATAAGGCAAGAACATGTACGAGAATGAGAACCAAAATAAGATCAAGAATAAAAAACGAACAAAACGAGAACGAGAACGAGAACAATAATGAGAACAGGTACAAGTCCAGAACAAGAATGAAAACAAGAACAAATAACAAGAATGAGAACGAGAACAAGAGAGAAGGAGAATTCGTAATCATAAATCAGATAGATAATTTAAAGTAGTCATGTGATTTGTGACGTCATTACGCAACATATTTTCCTATGGCTATGGTTCATGTAACATGTTGGACTAATTTGGCATTCATAACCCTCCTAATAAGCAAGATACAAGAAAAAGAATCCTTTTTGAGGCAGTCAAGTGACTTGTGAAGTCATTACGAGTCTAACCCCCGAGTCTAACATTGGCACTCTTAGCCTTCGAAATATACAAGATATTAAGGTAGTAACGGACGTAAAGATGTTGCGCACAAAACTTATCGGCAAAGCTTTGGCTGCCTAAACACTCCCATACGCATGAAACGTTTTGAAACGATAGTTACAAACTGCGACAGCTTACTTTATTAAAATCGCGACAAGGTGTTATTAAAAATTGCGGCACGTTTTTTTACAATTTGTGTTAGGTATTACAAATTGCGACAACCGCTATTACAAACTTCGACAGGTATTACAAGTTGCAACAGTGCAGACGTGTTTTTCGTTTTCGTGCAGAAAATAAGCCAATGAGTTTAAGATCAGAAAATCCCGGAGCACGGAGATCTGAGACACAGAAAAACGCAAGTGCTTGCAAATGTCGTAAATTGACGGAATACGTTTTAAAAATTAGTGGGATTGCGTTTCTCGACAGATTGAACTGGACGTTTTTGCTTTGTTTGTTTGTTTGTTGTAGTCATCATAATCGCTGCAGTATCTGTTATTGCAGTACACAATGAGATAAAATAATACAGAGACCAACGATGAAAAGTATTTAGAATGTTCAATCATCTTACCTTCAGTCCCGGCATGCCAGTAAGACCGGGGTCCCCTTTAGGTCCTTCAATGCCCCTTTCGCCTGGGTCTCCCTTCGTCCCTCCCAAGCCTGTAAGACCGCGTTCTCCTTTGGGACCAGGGTCACCTGGTTCCCCTTTCGCACAAGAGCAGGTAGGTATATCTATAGACTGTAATGAGAAACTCTTGTTATTTCATATTGTATCATTGGGAACAACTGACAGTACAGTTTGATAGTCAACTACGGCTGAGGCCTTCTGGTAGTTTGTTCATAACATGTACTCCATTTGAAAAATAAGTCAAATTGATATTCAATTTAGCTTATCTCTGTTTTTTTTGTTAAGTAAAATAGAACAGAACGCAAAGAAAGCAAGCTGGACTTTATTAAAAAAGAATTTCTAGGCCCTTTCAGTATACATTTTTTGACAAAAGAAGAAGCGTCTTTATATAACTATTGCAATAACAATCTTTCTTAAATCAATTCACTGGTTTAACCCGATGATTGGCTGACTTGAGACAACAAAAGCATTAAATTGCTTTCACAACTCCCCTCCTAGAAAAAGAATCCTGAAGAATGGACAGAGAAAATGGTATTCCATGTGAAGCTGTCATCAGAGAAATCTGAGCTCTCGAACCGTGTGGAATCTGTATCTATCTAAAGACACGATATTTGAACAGAACAGAATGCCAAACATCGAAACAACAAAGATGAACATTATTTTAAGGTTTTAGACCTTTTTAAAATGATTTTATAGCAGAAGCAGTAACTAGTTATTTTTTTGGTATTAGCATTCCAATAATTTTGGACCAGCATTTTTTTGTTTTATAGTCAGCCCACTTGTTCAATATTCTGCTCGATACAAAACAAAATAATCGTTCAAGATTCAGACAACATCGCAGACAAATAATCTGTACTCACTTCTATAAACGCTCCACACACAGCTAAAATAAGTGACAGTACCACAACAAAAAGCAAAGTGGACTTCATTCTTCAAGAGCTTCAGGAGTCTGTTTCACTTAGCTCACTCGAGGTTTGATCTTGCAGGACGAAGAGTTGGAACAATGTGAGTCGGCCAGTCAAACTAGCTTCTTTTATATGTGACAAAACTGATGTTTGATGACGAGTTGGATAATTAGTGTTTAATGGACGTCAAACTAGTAAGGCCTCGAGGGACTGACGCACAAGCAGCCAAAGAGGGAGGTTAACCCAGAGTTCTCAAAACAGATAAAAGAGTTGTTGGAATAGCAGAAAGCTCCTACGAAGGGATCTTTAGTGTGCAGCATATGGACGGTAAACTGTAGCTTTGTAAATGTTAATTTCAGTCGCGTTTCGTCTGTGTGCAATAGACTTCTTCAGGAAATTCACCAATGAATAACGAAAAACAACGGTTGTTTCGAGCTTTAGTCAACAATAGATGCTTGGTTAAAAAACCACGAAAAGTAACGATGTCACTCAATTACGCTGTTTACAGGAAATAATGCTATAAATAAAGTTAGTTTTTATTTTGGTGGCTTATGGTTAGCGCTAACCTTAAGCCCCCAAAATAAAAAACAATTCCTATTTCCTGTAAACAGCATATTTGACTCAAAACAAGCGGCTATAAAAAATAGCCTTACTCGGGCCGTATGTTTAGTAGTTGTATAAAAATAAATTGAAACAGCGTACTGTTCGAGATATATATACATATACACTCTTCAATGTAGAAAAAAGAAAGATATATCTTCGAGATATATATACAATCATATATACTCTTCGATTTAGAGAGAGAGAGAGAAAGAAAGAGAGAGAGAGAGAGAGAGAGAGAGAGAGAGAGAGAGAGAATTTATTTACTTCAGAAAGGGAAAAAAAGAAACTAAAATGAATAAAAAGCTCGAGACGTCTTCAACGGGAATCGAATATCAGGTCTGTTGATTCTAAGTTCGATGCCCTAACCACCGCACCACCGAGACATCATTAGTGACGTGGGCTCAAATTGATCTCCCGTAACGCATGCGCTGAACAAGTATAACACAAAAAAAGCAACAAAATGATCAAGAATAAACAAAAAACGGAACCAAAACCTCAGCTTGACCCCCTTGACCAAGGCCCGAGTAATCGTCGTCACGTCCCGTAGGTTTTGAAATCGAGTACCTAATGTACAATAAATCTTACTAACAACCGTTGTTTTTAGTTATCAGTTTAATCAGTGTAGCTCCCCAAAGAAATCCATTGTATACACAGACGAAACGCGTTGGAGAACAACTCAATTTATCAAAGATTTTATTTATTTACTTAATTATTGTTTATTTATTTATTTATTTATTTATTTATCATTTATTTATTACTTGTTTGTTTGTTCAATTTTTTACTTATTTATTTATTTTTTTGTTTATCTATTTGCTTATTTATTTTTACTTATGTTTTTACAAAATTGAACAAGTGAGCAGCCACTGGACTAAAGTTTGTAGTCTTATCAACTTTATTCTCCGACGCGTTTCGCCTATGCTTAATATACTTCTTCAGGAGCTTACACGAACAGCAGTATATATTGAGATATGACGATTCAGTTCCTCAAATAAGCTGTTTACAATAAATAAACTGCGTTATGTTTGTTTCTGTTTGGATGTTTGTGGTTAGGGCTAACCATAAGCCCTAAAGATAAAAATCAACACTGGCTTTTATAACATAGTTTATTCCCCGTAAACAACATATTTGCCTGAGTAATATCTTCACTTCCGGTGGGTTTTAAAGCCAAGCACCTGTTATAGACTGAATTCTTTAATATAAACCGCCGTTTTAGTAATCAGTGTTTAAATTGCCTGAAGAAGTCTAGTCATTACATAGATGAAACGCTTTGGAGACTTACAATATCCTTCTTCAAGATTTTACAAACAGCAGTTTTTATTGAGATTTTAGTCTACAAAAGATTTAAAAACCCACCGAATTAAAGTCATGACGATATTACACGCTTTTTTGTAAGAACCAGTCACTTTCAGCTGAGTCTGGGCTGTTCTTAACTTTCTGGTGATTTCAGCCTCAAATTGTTCTTACATATATTCTTATTTTGTGATATTTCCAAACAGTTGATTAGTTTCCCAGAACAACAAAAGATCCTAAGAAATACGCGTTTGATATTTTCTCCTTCAAGCAATACGCGAAAAAAACTTGAAACTGTCCATACAACATTCGCAAACGTCACGAGCGTGCTTACAACTCTTAGAGCGTCCGATGACCCAGCTAGTTCTAACAACTAAACAAGTTTTTGCATGCACGTACATCTTCAATCTGTGTAAAAGCATTAAATATATTTGTTAATTTTTTCTTATCAAAATTTCAGCCCGGTAATTGTTCTTGGCTTATTCTCAATTTTTTGGGCAAATCTCACTGCCTGGTGTTCTTATAATGTTTTGTCTTATAAGAACAGTGTGTGCTAAAATACGCTCTTTACAGGAATTAGATCATGTAATAATTATCGATATTTATTTTGGGGGCTTATAGTTTTGGTTAGCGCTAACCATATGCCCCCAAACTGAAAACCAACTTTATTTATAACATAATTGATTCCTGTAAACAGCGTATTTAAGTAATATTGTCACTTCCAGTGGGTTTTAAAAATTACCTTGAAGCACGCAATGTAGACTTAAATCTCAGTATAAACCGCTGTTTTCTGTTATCGTTTTGTTAACTTCCTGAAGAGGTCTATTGTACACCGACGAATAAGGTTTACAAACCTACAAACTACAGGCCATGTGCTGATCACTTGTTTTTGTAAAAAATATGTAAACTAATAAACATAAAATGGACGACCTTCCGCTTTCTGTTACGCAGTTAAACTTATAAGATAACAAAAATATACAAAAATATATAAATCACTAAAGAATTCAGATTTATAAAAAAATTGAGTATGTTGAAACTATTGGCTGGATTATGTTTAAGCTTGGCTCTTGACTCTTAGCTAAACTGAAACTAAGCATTTACTCGTTTGTGCGACTTATAATCCTATAGGTCCGGTTATTGCATATCACAAACAAGCAACAAGTTAGACAAACAATTTAGAAATCATTCACGATTTCAGACTGACGGGTTTTAAAAACTGAAAAGTGACTAGTCTATACAACGTAGAAATTGAAAAAAAACAATCCTTAGTTGGATCATGAACGAGACGGTTTTTCATAAATTCAAAATTGCCTCGAAACTGTCTCTTTACATCGCGGTAGCAACCGAAGATCAATGTAGTTTTTCCCAGCTTATTGGCATAGAGATACTCTGCTTTGCAATAGTCACTCTCAATCGTTGATCCAAGCAATCAAGCAGTTACTTCTCTTAATGGAGTTTTTCAAAGCTGCCTAGAAAAGTGACAATATTTTTCAAACAAGACATGGAAAAAATGAAGTGTTTTGATAATGCTTTATGGACTGACCTCCGAGCCACACTGCGACAATCATTCTTGTCAAGGACCAATATTCCTCGTCAAGGATGGATAGTACTCATTAAACGTTACAAAACACTCACAGCTAGATTATTCTTTATAGTTTTAGTGAGTTATGGCTCATAACTATGTCAAATATCGGTCAAAGTATATAAGTTTCCGGCATTTATCCAAAACAGCTCTACTACACTATGACTACCACCAGGGTTGAGTTGACTAGCTGGAGCAAGTCGAGTAAAGTGCCTTGCTCAAGGACACAACACAGTGGTCAAGCCGGGGTTCAAACTCACGACCTTCAGATTACGAGTCAGACACGCCGACAACAAGATGGGAAGGAACATTAAAATTTCCGTGAAACAATTGTAGTAATCAAAACTATTTAAGATAAAAAGCTTTGGAAATTAAAATGGTTCTTTACAGGTATCTTTGATGGCACGAATTAAAGCTGTAACTATTATATTATTCGTATCTTATTATTGTTATTATTATTGTTGATGTTATCATCATCATCATCATTATTATTATTACTATTATTATTATTATTATTATTATTATTATTAATATTATTGTTGTTGTTGTTATTATTATTATTATTATTATTATTATTATTATTATTATTATTATTATGTGATATAATTGCCTTTTATCAAATTGTCATGTGTTCGAGTGTAGGGTTTGAATTTCCCGCAAATAAAAAGACAGGATATAAATGACAGCAACAGAACACGAAAACAAATGAGCGGACTGTTAATGTATTGTATGGTGGTGAATGAAAGTTCACAGGTACAAGAACAGGCAAGTACAAAGCAAAACTGTACAGCAAATCGCTTAATATGGTGTTTATTAAGCTGCTTTTCACAGTCTAAAAAATCAAATTCAATAATAACTCCATCCATTTGCTATTCTAACTTGGTTCCCTTTTTTCTTCTATGCACGCGGACCAGCTCGGTCAGATGTAGCTCGGGACATCCATATAGCCGCAAACACGGATTCTCTTACGTCTAACCCTCAGTCTGGGTCTACCGCCACCAGATCCTGGCTCGCCTTTGTCTCCCTACGGGAAACAATTAAAAGGAATAAAAACAACTTGATCAAGGTTTGAAAGTTGATAAATGCATGCAACACGGATTTAATGGTAGATTTATCCGTTTTGTACCTTCTACAGTAGAAAGTAGAAACTTAAACAGACTTAAGTAGAAACTGGACATAGCATATCACACTTGTTAGATGAGCATAAGTACAAGAACAAGAACGAGGGCAAGAACGAGAACAATTGCAAGACGTGAAAGAAACAAGAAAAGAACAATTATAAGCGGAAAACACATGCAGGAATACTCCAGTGTGAAATTGCGTAAGGTAGTCACGATCAGTCAAACGCAAGAGAAGAAATGTTTGCTTTTTTTGTGCTTGTATCTATCTTTTAACTTGCTTAATTTCACCAAACAAGCAGTGATGAGTACGCGAAAAGTCGATGCAGTGTATAAAACAGCCACGGCCAACTCCAACAACTCAAAAAATTGCAACGCGTAGCGCTAAAAGCCGTAGTCATGCGCCATGTTAGGCGACCTCAATTTTTAATGCAACAACGTTGCGTGGAAGATCGTCTTCCCTTGTAACATCATTTCCAACATGATCTGTTACTTTCTGCGCATGCGCGTTTTCATTTTCCTGTGCTTGTCATGCATGCACATGATAGAATAACTCTCGGATATGCTTCTTCTTGTGCTTGTGTTTGTCACACAAGTGTGGGCTAGATTTAAATGATAAGTGGCAGAATATAGCCGCAATAAAAGCAACAAACTTCGTCATTAAAGTGCTGTACTAAAAACCCCGTTTCACAGCCGTATGATACAATGCAACAATTTACTTTTACAAAAAAAGTATGGCGGCTGTACATTTGACCACAATACCTTGCAAACCCAACACAGCTGTGCATCTTTTTCAGCATTTTTAAGGTTTTTGTGTGCTAAGAACTATGGGTAAATTAACCAGCCGCAATCTTTTTTGTTACGATCAATTTTGAAAAACACCCAGAAGGCCAGACTGGGGACGAGGTTGGGTCAATTGCGCGAAACTGTTCAGATTTGTTGAACGTAATGATGCACGCAATAAACTGCCATTGCATGCAATACTACATCGTGTGCTGGTCACAATACTCTGTTCGGTTTTAACACAAAGTTTATATTTATCCAATTAAACAATAAACTTTGGAAAACGTGTAGTACATGTAACTAAACTTGTAGTTAACTGTCTTAACTTGTAGCTCGACTGAGTTTCTGCGACAAGCCATGAATCTGCCTAGGTTTTTAATAAACTGTCAGCAACTTGTTAGCACCTTTGAATCTTCTGTCGTTAGTCTCCAAGTTCGACGATTCGATCATAATCTCATTACTCATTAGTTCGCTTTCTGCACGAAAACGATAAACGCAACCAATACATTCCTCGTAATTTCATGGCGTCTTCACAACTCTACAATCAGACTTTCCGTGCGATGTTTTTGTATTCGTGAGATAGTTGTCGAATGCGTGTGTGAACGTGCTTATCGTTTTCCTGCAAAAACTCGGCACACCCATGGATTAGGATCCTGGAGCGCGGAGACGTCGGACGCAGACAAATGCAAATGGTCGGGTTAAATATTTGGGCTGAGAGAAATTATAGCTAGGTAGGCAAACGTTTTGCTCAGTTTTACATGTTGCTACATGGTTTTTTAAACAGCTTTTCAAGTTGACAAAATCCTAAAAACCGTGCTGGGTCAAAAATTTTTGAAAAGGGAAAAATTGTTCTCTTCAACTCCTTTATAAAATTTAGTGGGTTTTGCGTTTCTCAACTAGTTCGATCTGGAAGTATTTTTTCTTGTTTGTTTGTTGTAGCCATTGCAGTCGCTGCATGCAGTATCTGTTATTGCAGTACACACTGTGACAAAATTATACAGAAAGACCAATGAAGAAAAGTATATCGCATGTTTTTCTAACCTTCAGTCCCGGTATGCCATCATCACCTGAATCCCCTTTAAATCCTTGCATGCCTCTGTAACCTGGGTCTCCCTTCATTCCTACGATACCTATGCGGCCGCGTTCTCCTTTATCTCCTTTTAAACCAGGGATACCTTCCTCCCCTTTCGTACAACTGCAGCTACTCGTAGGCTAAAATAAGAAATATTTGTTATATCATATAATTTTATTGTTACATTGGGAACAATTAGCGGCAATATTAATTTGACAGTCAGCTATGGTCGAGCTATCGCCTGGTTCTTGGGTCTTCTAGCAGCTTATACATGAACATGAACTGCACACTGGGCATAAAATTAAGTTACATTGACATTCTAATTAGTTAAGCTCTGTAGATTGCAAACCAAACATAACCTGAGCGCTAATAATAAAAGGATTGCTAAGCTTTTTTATATTGTATTTTTTAAAAGAAGAAATAGTGAGTCTGTGTAACTATTGCATTAGCAATCTCCGACTCTCATGGTTGGTCAAGTCAGCTCACTTGTTTCACCCATTGAGTGGTTGGATGATTTAAGACAATAAAGATTTTATTCCTTCCTCAATTCCCCTCCTAGAAAGTGAATGCACGAAGAGAATGGTATTCCTTGTGAAACTGTGATCCGAGAAATCTTAGCTATCTTTCGGAACGGACAGGATATTTGAACAGAACAGGCTGACAAACATTGAAACAACGAAGATGAACATTATAAAGTGTTCTAGACCTTTTTCAAATTATTTTAAAGCAGAAGGGGAAACTCAAAATTTCTTTGTTTTTAGCAAGATCACAGTTTTGGACCAGTTCTTTGTTTTTGGTCAGCCCACTTGTTCAGTTGTTGAAACTAATAAGAGGCAAAAGAACAAATTAAAATCCAGATAACAAGCTCAACTCACGGTCTGCCCACAGACAGCAGAAACAACCAACAGTACCACTACAAGACACAAGGTGGACCTCATTCTTCAGGAGTCTGCTTCACTTGGCTTTTTCGTGCGCGAGGCTTGTACTTGCAGAACAAAAAGTTGGAACAATGTAGGCAGGCCAATCAAACTGGCTTCTTTATATGTGTGACAATACTGGCATTTGATGAGAAATTCGATAAGCTCTTAATGACTCGCACTCTGGGATGTCGAACTAGTAGGATTAAAAATAATGTGATAATACTCTTACCGGATCTGAAGCCTGAGAGCCTGACACACATGCAGTTATTCAGAGTTCCCAGAACACGTATCTTTAACTAGTTTGGCATCCGACCGTTAAAAGTTAGTTTGTTGCCTTCGGAACTGAGAAACCTGCACTGGGTTTGCTTGGTGTGGTTTGTATTCCTACACCTTCCATATTGAGATTTCCTTGTGAATTTCTTTCTTGTAAAAAAAGCTAAGGAAATGAAAAACTGTTAGCAACATGTGGAAAAACCAGTTTTGCTAGACACAAGGACGTGATTTTGGAACTTTAACCAATACAAAGTAAATAGTCAATTAAAAGAGCAGAAGTATACCAGACGTATACCAGTTATAAAACGATTCTGTTATGATTGGATACATGTACTACTCTGAGGAGTCTGGAGTGTTTCTTTATCCATTAAATGAAAGTGCAGAAAAGGAAGCTGGCCAAACAGCCAAAACACCTCCGCCAATGGATTTGATAAAATAAAATAAAATAAAATAAAATAAAAAGAAATGAAAGAAAAGAAAAGAAAAGAAAAGAGTTTGAAGTTTTGCAGGAAGTACTGGAAAGAAGTACTCGTGTGTGAGTAGTTAAGCAAAGGGTTTGACCATAGTTATTAGAGAGAAATGGCTAGAAAACTCGGCAAGTTTCTTTGTTATAGGTTATTGTTCGCTTATTCGTTTGTCCGGTGGCCTTGACCGTGCACAAAACACAAAAGGCATTGAAATGCATATGAACAACCAACCAGTAAAAATATTTGGCTCACATATTGAAAAAGGAATGTGCACTGTCACGGTTCGTTCAACCTAAGACAAAGCAGCTTTGTACCCTCCTTTTGAAGTTTGTTGAGCTTCACAACCAGTTAGTTTTATCTACTATGGTTTGACTTGTTGAGTTGTGCTTCTCAGACGTCCAATTTCGGATGGTTTTTAATCACGAACGCATAGTTAACATGATTCGGTTTGGAACTCAAAAGAACAGCAGGAGAGGAAATCGAAAACTTTATCGGGATTTAAGAATGTGTCAAAATAAAAGGTCTTAAGCTTTTATTTATCAGTGAAACCTATTTTTAGCTTTATTTAAAAAATTGGAAATTTATCACTGTAATAGTCAACCACTGTAACTCCAATTTTTGCAGAACGCCAGGACACATATCTGTTATTCTAACCTGTAAAGCCCTTTGTGGGAGATTCAATAAATACGTCTAGTATGTGCATCTAGTACTCAGTGATAGCTATATATCACATAAAGCAAATGGGCGTGTGGTAGTTGCAAAGTGGAGAATCTAAAATCTAGTGAACTACTTGGAATAAAAGAGGAGGAGAAAGACATGTACACGTCTAAATCATGCTCTCTGCAACTGAGCATATTCCCTACAAACCAATATTGATCTATAATTTTAGTTTATACAGAATATCAGTGGGACCTCATTTTAAAGCCTTTGGCTTAGCAAGGAACACCACCGGAAGTTCACATAAACAAAGGTTAGGAACTGTGAGAAAATTAATATGAAAGCCCTGCTTGCAAGGGCCCTTCCCGTTATAATCCCTAAAAACATCCTGGCCAGAAGCCTTCTCGGTTTTCTCTCAGCAGTAGAGTCTTTGCAATAAAAACGTTCCAACTCCAAGTACAACATTTGTCTTACAAACTGCACAACTGCAAGTTATTTCCAAGGGGGAGCTGGTTTTGTGGGTGTTGTATGTTTTGTGCTTTGTGTTTTATATTCAGTGGAAGCGGAGCTGGTACATTGGGCAATCATTGCGACTGCGAATCCAGGCCCTTGGTCAGCGGTTGACCGGGCTCCCGATTTTTACATATGTATCATAACATATATCTGAAAATCTACATCTATATCTATATCGAAATATTTTAGTTACTGTTATTCCTATTTTAGGCAAATTAAAAGAAGAATTTTGATCCATATTTTTAGTTTACATAGAATATCAGTGGGATCTCATTTAGAATCCTCGGGCTTTGCCAGGAACACCACCGGAAGTTCAACCAAGGTTAGAACTGTGAAAAAACATGAAAGTCCTGCTTACAACGGATATGAAAAACATGAAAATCGTGCTTACAACGGACCAAGGTTAGGAACTGGGAGAAAACATGAAAGTCCTGCTTACAACCGCCCTTCCCGTTATAACCTTTAAAACATCCTGGTTATAAGCCCCCTCGGTTATAAGACCCTTCTTTCTCACAGCAGTAGAGTCCTTGCAATAAAAATGTTCCAACTCCAAGTACAATGTTTATCTTAAACTTTCAGCAGTTTTCAGTTACGGTTTGAAGCTTTAGGTTACCGTACTTCAGTTGATTAAAGGCACCTAATGTCGAGTTGCGCTGTGACAGTTTTATGACGAGGATGGAACCTATTAACTTTTTAATTTGTGTATACTTGAAGAAACCGCTAGCGTATTTCGAAACGTTTAATGCAGGTTATAAACTCCTCCACAGATTTTGATCCCATCCAAAAACAAACATAAAATGCTGCCAGGGGCTTATGGATTATACATAAGAGGGATCATCGAGCTTACGGTATTATAAAACAAAGCGGAGAATTTGCTGGGTTTACTCAAGGCTCCTCCGCAGCTCAGGCAACTAAAATGGCAGTTCCGGAGCAAAAATGAATGGAGTGATGGCAAATGGGGTCAGATGAGTTAAATGATGGTGAGATAAAATTACGCTGTTTATCATTTTGGTGCCAATTATTTTAAGCAGTTACCATGATTAGGCAAAACTATAAACGAAAACAGAGTTAGTTGTACGGAAGCTTTCGAGAATGGATTTTGAAAGTTAGACGGATTGAATCGATTTCCTTTGCTTTATTTATGTATGTAGTCTATGTATGTATGTATGTATGTATGTATGTATGTATGTATGTATGTATGTATGTATGTATGTATGTATGTATGTAT
>JAOBYE010183328.1:0-33374 GCA_025403585.1 Parazoanthus swiftii
TAGATAGATAGATAGATAGATAGATAGATAGATAGATAGATAGATAGATAGATAGATAGATAGATAGATAGATTGATTATACAGAAAATTACAATCTCTCGCGATCGTCCGGTTAAAATATTTATATCCAGGAGATCACAATCGTTCCAATCGTTTCAGTCTTTTCGACCGTCCAAAATCGTCCCTGTGGTGTTTCGGTCGTTTGGTCACATTTTGAAAAGATTGGGGCAATCGGTACGATTCGGAAGTTTATATGGAAACCAGGCTTTTCTAAATTTTTACTTGGAGATTTCATTTTGTTGTGTTGGAAATGTGAATACTGTAAGTTTGAGGTGCAGGTATTTTGAAAAACCAAACCGAGAACTAGCGCAAAACGAAAGCTTTACGGAGTAGTGATGTATGGTTCATTGCAAGTAAAGCGCACTCTTCAATTATTTTGCCAAAACCACAGTAACGGCCAACAAAGATTCTTCTTTCCTACTTAGTCTTATATTGTATACCGGCAAACCAGTCAAGTAGGTATGTGTAAACTGATTATTGCTCGAGGTAATTCAGGTCATAAGGTCTGGAAAATAGCTTGACGTTTTACTGATGTTTCATATTGCAACCGTTTTCGTCTAAACGCCAAAACAACTCATCAGTCGACCAGCACCAAATGGCGGAAATTTGAGTTTAAGAAGATTTTGTTTTGTCTAAAAAGTGTCGTTTCAAGATCGTTCACGATCGTTAAAAAGTCGTGTCGTTGAAATGTTTGACGTCAGACTCATTGCTAGGAAGATCATTATGACAATAAATAATTATGAGAGAAAACGTCTCCACTTAAGTGCAAGCCTCATTTTTTTATTTCATTCTGCGAAGATACACAAATATATAATGCACTTTGAAAAAATCCCAGACGTTTTCAGGTAGAATCAGAAAACATTATACGTATATTGCATGGAATTATGTTGACGGCCAAGGTGAAGAACGCAAAAAGCTAGTAAAAATTGTAGTATAGTCTTAATTATTTCAACATCAACAAAAGCCTAAAAGGCCTTTAACGATGCTGTCAAGCGTACCATTAACGTGTCGAATGCTTTTAACATTTAGAGTGAAAAGTATGAAATATATATTTGGCTCATTCTGTTTGTGTCAAGCACTTCTGTTATCCTACGAGCTCTAACTGACGTCGTGTGACACTACATATGACAAAGCATTTACAAAAACTAGAAGCTTCAAAAACCTCATAATCATTCTAAAAAAAGGATAACTAAAAGGATTTTTATGAAGATCCCGACTTGTTAAGAGCTATGTATGATAACTAGAGTGCTAGGGATTTGAACAGCTGTTTACCTGTGCATAAAATCATCAATCTTCTCTGCAATGCGGAGGTAGCGGTGTTTTTATACTTAATGTGTCGTTGTATTATGGCATTTGTACCTGTAACTCTATTTACAGGGGATAAAGAGCCATTAACGTGGCTTTTAGTGCCAACACTCACTAGCTCATGCACTAAAAGGCGTTTTAACAGGAGTTTCATGACCCGGAAAACAGGAAAAAACGCGTTTCCTTCTTGTGCTGCCATTAACATGGTAAATGGACTAAAAGTGTATAAACACTGCCTAACTTTTGTGGTGGCATTTTGCTCTTACTTCAATTTATGAAGTATTTTATGGCCGCAAATGGTTGTTGAACGGCAGCTTTAAGACCCGGAAAAAGATAACTTATTGTTCTTTGTGTGTGTCAATTAAAAACATCTTATACACACTCTTTTCCTGTAGAAACGTTTCTAAACATTGCGTGGTTTTTTATGTTGGAACTCATCTCTAACCTCAGTTTAATGAAGTAGTTATGGCAGTGAAGAGTCATTCAACAGTAACTTTACGACCCGAAAATAACATGTTGTTCTCCTTGCGTGTCAATTGACATCTTTAATGGAATCTTTTCCTGAGGGTGAGAAAAGTTCATGGTGCCATTTTTCTTTAACTTTACTGTAGGAAGTAGTTTAGGCAGATTCTCGTTGAACAAATTGCGGGAAACGTCTTTACTAGACGATCTTTCAAAAGTTATAGTTTTCTATTTTTGTATTTATATATATATGGAACTGAAAGCTAAACAGGCCGTTTATATGTCCAGTTGAGAAATATCCGTCAATATAATATATGTATGACTACGGCTCACAAGCTTGTGGCATGCAATCCATTAGCAACTATTTGCTTCTAAAAGCCAAGTGAAGAGCACTCTTTGTCATTCCAGTCTTTAGGCAAAAGCAGATGGGATTGACGTGACAAAATTGGAAGGGAGAAGAAACGTTGCAATGTATACATTAGTTTAAAACAATTTAATATTATTAAATACATTCAGCGAACAGGACTATAATTAAAATCGCAACAAGCTGGGTTAAGGCGAAGTTTCAAACAATAACACGACGATAAGATATTTTAATATCATTGAAATAATGATCAGACAGGGGAAGTCGTTATCGTTTTTAAAGTTAAACTCGAAAGCATTTTATGATTTTTGGATTTATTTGCATATAACACATTTCTACTACAAATTAATGTTCTTAAATTTCGAATTATAGTTTTAGTTTTTCTTGTATATTTTCAAATCATTCTTGTTGGGCCGGTTGCAAGGCCTTACTGAAAAGTACCCATCTCCAGAAATATTATGATTAATATTAAATAATTGTTAATACTGTTTAAAGTAAAACTGTTATTATTATTATTATTATTATTATTATTTTTATAACAAAAACTTGTCAGATCTTACATCAGATTCCCGACCACAGTGTTTCTTGTTCTTTATATCCCATGTATGTTAGTGGTTCCAAATGTTTACTTTTATTTACATTTGCTATTCAATCTACGTATATAATTTCCTATATGTCTGTACATTAAGTTTATTTTAACAGGCCTCCGTTTAAACTAGCTCTGCTAAATTGGACAAGCCTGTCTAAACATCGCTTATAAATAAATCAATTAAAAAAGCCCTGTCTGTCTGTCATCTCTCTGTTTCAGTCTCCTCTGAGCTCTTATCAAGTTGACTTCAGTCAATCGTTCGTTAACTTTCTTTCACATGTACCCATCGTGTACCTTTTTTGTTCTGATACGTCAAATGGACTGAATTGAATTTTTTAGTTTTGAGTATCCCCCGCCCGATCGCTGAAGACATAAGAAACCGCGAGGATCGCGGGCGCGGGAAAGGAGTTTTTACAAAAAGAAGAGAGTATATCGGCTAACATGCCATCAGCACTGCACGAGCAAATTGATTGAAAATTTTGAACATCTATATATTCCTAAAATATAAAAAAATATATATAAAGGCAAGTCAGCAATTAGGCATCAGTACGATACCTAAAAAGTGTTAATTGAAAAAGAGCAATGCGTTGAATGGGAACTATAGCCATGCACGAACACTCAATATATGTCATTACCTTTTTCGACTTCACGCTTTTTGTACAATAATAATATGAGGCTCGAACTGTCCAAAATGAACAGTTAGGAACAAAGTGAAAACATCTCAGGCTGGGAGGTTTAGAAACATATAGAGTCAATGCTATGTTTTGAAATAACTTGCTAAAATTTCCGCCTTAATAAACATTATGACACAATCTTTCTCTAAACTGGAGTTATTCCAGCAGTATAAGTGCTGCTAAAGTAAAAGTGCTGTGGAGATGACTCTGTATACGCCGGCTAGGATTGTTTTTAAACGCAACTGTGTTTGTATCCTTTGGGGGCTTAATCTGCTTATTCTAGTCCTACAAATTAGAACAACTTATGAACAGAACTGACCCAAATTTAGGAACAGTAAGACTCGACCAAAACATCTTGTTCTTATCGAAAAGAAACGGTGGACTACACCGACTTTTCTTTAGTGAGGCAAGTCGTTAAAACATCGAAATAGGCTGTAACCTAGCTGCCTGATGCATTTTTTTGTTTTGTAGCATACAAAACAGCGGCATTTTTTTTTATCTAGAGGGGATATATTTAGCAAGAAACCTATACCAAGCTGATCTGATTACCATATCATGCAGTTAACGGCAGTTTCGGTCTCAAACGGCAGCTGGGCTTTACAAATTAGATCAAATATCTTATCTGTTATTATTTTACTGCTTATTGACTCCAGAGAAGACAGATATAACTTAACAACTGCATGCAAGTCTTGCTATATACACATATTTAAGAACAAACTGATTTTTACATTTTATTGAGCATTCTTAACTTGTATTTGTAAACTTAATTCCTTCGAGTTCAAGAAAAACAAAATCAGTAGACATTTGACCAGGTTTCAATGCACTAGTTTGAAACTTTGCCACGCCTGCTTTTAAATCCTAAATTTGTAAAATCGTAATTTCTACACGAAGATGGACAAAATCCACTGGGTTGAAGAACTCAGGGTGACTGTAACCTGTGGTACTACACAGCACATAATTACGCTACACACTACTGTTATGATGTAGTCTGGATCGGTGAATACTGATTTCAAACAGAAATACGTGCAAGTTTTTAAATGTATATATTCATTACGACATGAGAAACTCGAATAAGCTAAACGAAAGTAAACATTTTTCGTTTAGATCACGTCGTTATTGATTTATGAATAACACGATGCTTTCAGTGCTGAAAGCTTTTTAATCCTATGTTTTAAAGCAGTCACGGATAAAGCTTTTGCTGGCAAACACTTTATCACACAGATCACACGCGTGGCAAAAAACAAACCATAAGATTTCGACTGTATTTAATCCATGAAGAGTAGCCGACGTTCGGTTAATTTCAGCGTATTTCGCCTCGGGAATTTAGACGAGTATACATGCGGTTAGTTTGTTCATCTAAAATTCCTTTTCTAATCGCCAAACCTTGCAACACTCATGTTCCAGTGTCTGGTGATAAACCATATTCCTGAAGTTGATCAAGTTGAAACTACTTCGCCAAAATTTTCAACATTGTCTTACTTCCGATTTATTGAAATTGTTCTAGCTGAGACGTTATAGTCTTATAGAGTAGCCAGTTTGCCGCGAAAATTTGGTATATGGTATTATGCGAACACTCAGTTATAAAAACGAGGCCCAAAATGCTTAAAAATTAAGAAAAAAAAAAGAACAATTTGTAAATTTTCAAGTAGAGTATTGAAAATCTCAACTAAATTAGTACAATATGCGAACATCACTTCAGTTGTCTGATACAAGAACAACGAGATCCAACATGCCCAAAAACTGAAAAAAAAAATTAGAGCAATTTTTGTTTTTTTAAGTAGAGTACTGAAAACTTCAACTTAATAAGCATTTTGCCTTTTGCACCACACCTCCCCTCTCCACCTTCCCCGCACTAAATTAGTATAAATGCTATAAACTACAATACGTACGTCTAGCGAGACGGCTCCGTACTTGATTTTGTTGGAATTCAATTGCTTTTAGGTTTTGGACATTAACTTGAAGGAGTGCATTGTGTTCCAAAGTTGTATCAAGCGCAATTTTAAGCTGAACTGTTGCCCATCACCAGACTGCTTCTTCATTTTATGAAAAAAAAACTGAGCAGTGCGAAATTGTACCAAACCGTGTATCCAATTTGTTAGTGCTGCGCACCGGGTTACGGGTTTACCGTCTTACCTCTTGTATTTATGAAAGCAAAATGTAGTGAGTTTTACTTATCACTGGGAACAAAGGAGTTTGGTTTGGAACGGGCGAGTTGTTTTGGTATTTTTAATTTTCTTCCATTTTAACGCAAAGACAGGAACAAATTTAGCGAGCAAAAAAGCACCGAACCGTTCTTCTCTTATCGTCATTATAATCTCCTCAAATCGTGAACGGACTTAACCTACAAAGCACATTAAATCTGTTACGCTTACTTTTCGCCAACAAGGTATGATTTTATTTTAATTCATAAATTGTTTGTGAGTTTTGTTCATTTTAAGACAAAATTTGTTAGCAACGTAAGTTTATTTATGCCTATTCTTTGTAGTTGTTTAAGTCAGCTCTCTTGCTATCCATTCAGTGTAATATGTGAAGTATATTACTATACTTTACTATTTAAGGAATAGAACAAGTAAATTTTATGAAGGTTTGTTAAATAAACCATATATGAACTCCGGTGAGGAATGGATATGAGAAGCGATCTTGTTTGCAATTAAACTGCAACTTAAGCATTTGCAAATATTTGTCTGAATGCAAAAGTCAGGCCTCAACGGTATTAACCATTTGCAACTGTTAAAGTTACATTTTACACTGTGAAGATCATTTCTCTTATCCATTCTTCTACTATAACTTCAAGCTTACTGTAGTATCTACTCACTGACATATGCAAAATGAGTTGTCACTTTACTTATCAAATCTAGTCTTTTAGAGGTGATCTTACTTTGTCGACGATTTTACCATTAATGCACTTACTACAGTTTTAATGGCACGCTCATGACTCAGCTGGTTTAATCGACCGTCGGTGCAAATCAAACTAAGCGCATTGCACTTATAGTGCTAGACTGAAGTCCATCCATCCACACAATGAGACGGAAAACTCTGTGCGATATGATCTCTCAACCAACCACAAGTCAGCCGACCATATCCTCCTTTTTACTTGACTGTTTAAATATCTTTTAAGCCAAATATTGAGTTAACGAATGAATTCCCTAATTACCACCATACCGCTATTAATATTTTGGCTTGCGAACAAACTCTTTACACGATGGTTGTGTAGTCTTAAACAATGTTAACTAACCGGAGACAAACTGTCGCTTGGGAATCTTTTATTGCCCTTTCACGAGGGCAATAAAGTGCCATAGCACTGAGAGAAGGGTGTAGATTGACATGGGCACTTGTTACTTGTTAAGCTAATGGTCTCAGTATTTTTTTTCCTATTGTTGACATAAATAACCGTTCCGATATCTTTTGTTTTCTTTCAAACTTTTGCTTTCGGATAGGAGTCGAATATTTTGGTGTGAATTTCAAAGGCAAAGCAAGGGGCAATCTCGCGAACTAAAGCAGGCATAATATCGAGTTTGCCACCTGTACATCGTAGTGTGTGCGAATGGTTAGGTAACAAAATCGTGAAAAATATCGAATTGTGTTTCAGGCTCCAAAGCGTCGTTCTGCTCTTGGCGACTGTTCATTTGTTTTGGCAACAAAAGCACCCCATGTGCGTCAGCACAGCTCGACTTCCATTCTGTTTATGCAAGATCGCGATAAGAGTTCGAAACTTTCCCATGGCAAAGTCTCTTTATTTGGACAAACCCCTGGAGGACAACCAACAACTTTCGTGGAAGAAAAGACCACTCACAGAGCGATATAGTTTCAAACTCGCAAGAAAAAGCAGGATAAAAAAAGATGATTCAATACATAAAGCTATCATAAAAAAACCGCACCATGGTCATATCGGAAGAGCCCAGAATGACAGAAAGAACCAGAAAAGCAATCTGTTTCGTGCTGCCTGATTGGCGATTTCTAATAGCTATTTAATTTCTCGTTTTATCTTCCAAAATGGACCACACAAAACCGAGCTTTGTCAAAAAACTCTTTGCAGTTTTTAGTTTCGAAACAAAAGAAATCTTAACTGTATAAGAAACATTAATACTCGATAAAAACTCCATCCAATTGCCGCGAGGGTAAATGGAATTAGTTTTTAGCTCTTTGTTCAAGGATAAAGAGTTGGTTTAATTATCCTTTCGCAAAGTTTAATTATTTATGTAAATATAACATGTCATAGTTTACATTTCAATTTTGTTATGAGCGTAAATATTTTCCTTATAGAAAAACAGGTCTTTTTCATTAATTTTATTGTGGTATTATGCCTTTGCCCTTGCGTACTGCAGGCAAAAGATTTAAAATGAAGACTTTTGACATTCAAAAGCAAACTTTTGAGTTCGGGTTTGCAGGGCGATATATTATGTCTGAGAGCTGGGCTCTGTTGGGCACGTGCCTTCTTTATCAATGTTTACAATTGATTGCAATTAGCGTTTCTGCAAAATTTGCCCCAACGTTATCACTAATGAAATAACGGTAAAGATTCGCAAAGCTGGCACGGCATCGAAAAACTTTGGGTTTTTAGTTCATTTACTATCACTGTCTTGTTCTAATCAATCCAGTAGTAACTGTGGTTTATCTTTAGCTTCTAGATCTTCAGCCCAACGGTCATTTAATTATAACCAGTTTATTTAAGTTATTGCTACGGACAAGTTCAAAGTAGTTGCTAAGAGTAAGATGTTGGCATGGGTTTTATAAGGAAGAAAATATGCCACAGCAAATCAATATTCGAAAAGAAATATTTTCTAATACGAACACATATATTTTGAAAACTGTAGAAGTTCACCTTCTTTAGTATTCGACTACAGGCGAGTTTTACGAGCTCTTTTCCGTCACATTTTCCGTTTCAATTCATTTTCACTATTACACGCATACTGGGAGCAAAGAATAGTTTTCATTAAATCAGATGTGCAAATGCTTTGTATATTTAATTTCGCTTCCGAAATTACAAACATTTCTCTGCAGGCTGAATCTTCATGTCGCCACTAAACCCCCGAGTGACAAGCACTGCTGAGAAAAACAATGACCGAATACCCAAAATGACGCCAAAAGTTGCCCAACTCAAGCTGGTCGCTCACGACTCTACTTAGCGACTTTTTTAGTTTCTGTAAAGTTTCAAGAAGAACCGACCCCCTGTAGCCTATTGGGTCAAGACCGGACACACAACACAACGAAATGTGACCCGGCTTAATATATTTTCATCAGAAAATAGACACGACCTGTCTGCCTGTTATACAAAATAGCGATATGAGATGAAAAGTTGTTATCAAATTAGCTCGCGGCTACGAGGAATATTTGGCCGACTGGGTTTTATAATCTTAATGGATCTGTGAGCTCTTCCCATTATTCACTGGATACTAATTTAGACACTCCCGCTGCGAAAAGATGAAATTGAAACATCTCACAACTCAATAATCGAAAATTTCTGACCTCAAAGTCTTACATGCATGCGGTGTATCACCGCATACTATGCTGTTCTGGCTCATTTGGGCACGGTACGCGCCTTTTTACCCCTTGCAAAAGAAAGCCGGCAAACATTTACCAATTTTCGCGAGTTGGAATCGACTTTCCCATGAGTTGAACACCTTTCAACTCGTTCACAGCTCCTCACGACCACTCTCATGAGACTGGGCATTTTAATAATGTAGGACGCAATAATGGATCTTCTGAAAGAGCAAACATTTCAATTACTTTCATAATTAGCCGTGGCATCATTTTAGCCATTATGAATGACATGGGTGATTCCTACGGGGTTAATATTGATTCTAGTGGCACTAATACATTATCCAGTGGCAAATCGCCTGTTGATTGGCTCAAATATCCTTGTTTAATTTGACGTTCGACAGCTGGGCAGCGGGTCATTTTTTGTCGCTTCTGTTAATTGCATTCCGTTTACAACCAATTGTATATCCAACAAATGATCCTTTCAAGCGATTCTGGACTTAAATAAATTGCTTCCTCTGCCAGAGAAAAGAAAAATCAATTTAGCTACTGCATCAACAACATCCGATCTGGCAAATTTGAAACTCGCATTTGACGCAAAGGGTTGTGGATCAGTACTTCCTTCCCGGAATAAGTAACAGCAGGCCGTGAGTAAGTAGGCAAGTTCTCTACACTTTCTTTTGGCTCTTAACAGCTAGAAGCACTCACAAAAAGCCACAAGCAAAATTAATTGGACGTAGTCACGTGACTTAATTAAAGTCTAAAAACTAAGTTGCATCAAGGCAATAATTGTTCTTGGCGATACAAGGGGAGAGATGATTTAACTACACTATGATTGAATTGGTTGACCAATCATAGAGCGGATTTGCGCCACGGTAATTGTCAACCCTCTTGTCTGTTGACAGCCAATTGAGGCCTTGCTCATTTAAGGTTTGGAGCTGATTTGATGTCGAATTGATTAAGTTTAATTCACTGTCATATGATGAATGTTTTCAATAACGAGTTCTGTTACCTGAGTTGTTTTAACAAACAACGAACGCCAGCTAATTTTTACTCAGTAGCAGCGAGACCAACAAAGTGCTAGGAACACGCATCACAACACAATCCGGTCACAAGTTATGGACGATAAAAATTCCGTCGCCTGTAAGTTTGTGGACAATTGCTAAACCATTACAAATCCGGCACAAACATTTTGTAATAACTTGTCTGATGTCGAAAATCGCATTGAGATGTTTTGCTTTTGAATCAGTATTCGATTTTGGCCACAGTTTAGTTAAGCAGGCGCAGATGTGTGACAACTGAACTAAAGCGGCGGTTATAAACTCGAAAGTAATAACAGCCACGATTTCACTCTTTCCGTTTTTAGCGAGACAACAGCAGGGAAACATGAGGAACTGTGCAGGGTGCAGAGAGAAGATCTTCGACCGGTTCTTGCTTTATGCTTTGGACCAATACTGGCATGTAAATTGCCTGAAGTGTTCGTGTTGCGATGCGAGGTTGGGAGAAATCGGAACTTCGTGTTATTCAAAAGGAGGAATGATTTTGTGCAAGACAGATTATGTAAGGTGAGTGAAAATTTCCCGGTTTAGATTTCCATTGTAAACTTATTCAATGGCATGATTAATTTTATTTTTACCCGGAGTCTCTTGTCACAATTCAGATGTATCGATCGTGAGACGGACATGTTTTATAGTGGCAAATTGTGCTGTTGTACTAAGAACGACACTATTATTATTAAGGAGATAGGAGTCAAACGAATATACCAATTTCTTTGCTCAGTTCGCGAAAAAAAACGAGTTGGTCGAAACATTATCCTTATTTGTCAAGAAAGCTTTTCTGGTACTCAGCTAAGATAAAAAAAGCTTCCTGTCAGCATTGCGAAACAACAGCAAAGTGGTTTTATCTCAATTACAGGCCTTTGGCTTTTATCTCCATTCAATTTCCATCAAGTTCTATACATACATTTTAACCAATACAATATTCCCTTCCATTACGAAAGTGCTATTAATAAGGCGCGCTATTAAGGGGTCCAGAGAATGGCTATAATTAAGCGCTTCAATCCAGCCCACAGAACTCATTAAAGTAGCTAGTCTCCGACACCGCAAACTGATGAGTTGTGTTCGGGAAATGCAGAGACGACTAATTGCGGCGGTATCACTGCGAGAGGAAGCCGCTAAAATTGGTCTCGAGACACTCTGACGTCGAAAAGTTTTGGATTTTTTCTAATAAATAAGGCTTTTTATATCTTCTGTCGTCGCCTGCGTGTTGTTTAACATTTCCAGTGAAAGGAAGTCGATAAATTCAGTGGTTTGGTGAAGGACGATTTATCACTTTCTTAAATATTGGCTTTATGGGCATTTATCTCTAATTACAAAGAACATACTTCGTCCCACGCTATCATATTAGCCCAGCGCATCTTTTTCATACCGTCTACGCCGCTTTCAACTCCTACTGCCTTTTTATCCATTCATTATTGAGAACTTTGTGTATCGTTTTTACTACAGGTTGTATGGGTCGTCGGGGGCATGCGCAGTTTGCGCGAAACTCATTCCCGCCACGGAACTTGTTATGAAAGTTTTGGGGAAAGTCTACCATTTACATTGCTTTACTTGTACAACCTGCCATAACCAGTTAGTGTCGGGAGACCGTTTTCACATGGTAAATGGAAGAATATTCTGTGAAAATGATGATCCCCAGTACCTGAAACAACAAATTCACGTGCAAAAACAAACGGTAGGTGAAAGGCTTTTTCGATGTTCTTTAACCCTTGCCCCGGACAAATAAAGACAATATTTATGAATTCAAAAATTTCATAAATTTTACCAATCAGTAAACAAAATTCATAATACGACCAGTTATTTCGCATCCGTTAAAAGGTAGAAGCGTTTAGATTAAATTTTGTTTAAAGTTCCTAAAAATATATTAAAAACGTAAATTGTTGTTTATGTATTTCGAGCGCGATGGTTAGTTTTACTATCGCGGCTGTGCAAGCGAGCCTTTGTGATGCGAATGCATTCTGAATGCTGTCTGTCAAAACAACACTTTAACTCTCCAACAACAGCGAAAGGTTATTTAGTTTTAATATCTCTTCCTCTTTTTTCTTAAACCAATATTGAGTCATCAAGTTTGACATTTCATTTTCCAGCTCCTGCTGAAAGGAAAGTCTGGACTAATTGGAAAGGAGCTGTTTTCTTGTCGTTGTCACTAAGCAAATGACCCCAGTACTCGACTCTGTGTACAGAGCTTTCTTTGTTGATATTGCGAGGCCTTTCAAGGCGATATGAAAAAAGCATGCTACTCAAAATTTGGCAGCGACTTCAACTGCGGTCCGAGCGAAACTGTAATGAATTTGCATGTTGCTGGAAGACAAACTTGATAAAGATCAGTCGTAATCCCCACTGCCACTCCATAAGCAAAGTTGTCACACATTTTAATACGAATTAATTAAACGACTTAAATTGTTTCAGTTTACTCGCTGATAGGGCACGGGCCACTTGCGGCCGAAGACTGGCCCATTCAGTCATCAAAACAACTGTTAAAACACGCCTAATGATATGACATATTTCTTCTAAAAGCTGATAAATCCTCTCTTGGGTACGGATTATAGAAAGCCATTTCTATATGGACTTGGTGTCATCATCACAAGAGTAATAAATGTATGTTCCAGTTCCCATGCTATGCAGGAAGCAATTACAGGCAATTTTTAAAAGGGGCTTTCTGAATTGACAGAAGAAAAACATGACCAGTGCTTTGGTTTTCACTAGTCACCTTTTTTAATTACATGTACTGATAGACGAGAGAAGAAGAGGAGATCAGACCTTGCGAAGACAGAACATTACGCGCTGGCCATGTGGCTCCAACAAGATAAAGAGAAAAATATAGATAAGATATTTTGGGGAAAACATCGACTTCTTGCCTAAAGCGATATCCACTTTCAAATGATGAAAATGAGCTTTTTTAGTACTTGTGCAAGGATCGAACTCAACAAACACGGTTAAGAAAGTTCCCTCTGTTGTGAAGTAACTAGTAAGTCAGTGATGGTAATGCAGTGACATCTATTTTAAAAAAATTGTCAGAGCTTTTGGAACGCTAATCTCCTATCGCTATCAGAGCATTAGCGGCTGGGTAGAGTAACTTTACTCTTGTTTCTCTTAACTAATTGACGGTTTGAATCGGTGAAAACACAAACAAAGCTGCTTTCATCCTTCTCTGTGGCGGAAACATTAAAGCAGTCCCTTCTTAGGAGCAGTAATGGCAATTAGTTATAGACGACGCATTAGATGGCACATGATTACGTAAAAAGCCTTCAATATCACTTAAGTATTCACGACTTTCACTTTCCTAAAAGCCTAACATGATCCATCTCAACTTGACATAGTCTTAATTCCGTTCTGTCACCTGGTTTCTAAGCGACATAAACGTTTTGCTCAAAACTTTGCTAATAATTACGGTTTAACATTAAAGACATACCCCACTTTGCCCCACGACACAGAAAATAACAAAATTGGCTTGTCTTCGAGCGACAATGTTTTATATTCTCATGGTAACGCTCGTCTCGTCACGAACACATGCTGCCAATATTAGCAAGTTCAGCACCGATATGGACTTCCCGTACAAGTACAAAAGGCTAGTTTTTAACTGCCAAGATCCAAACTCACGCACATATACGTACACATTGTTTCAAAATGATACAAAGCAAAATTCTAAACCAAAACCTTTACTTTTTAGACCTATCGTGACCACAATTTTGCGTTATCTCCTCGCTGCTGTTGCGTCCAAAAAAAGTGGTTAAAAGTGAACAATCAGTTACACCAAAACACGAAGCCAATAATTTTGGAGCAGATTCACAAATTAAACGAATTAGTGCTGTTTTCTTTATATAAGAATTCGAGTGCCGCAGCTGGTCCGAGCTCTTTCCACCGAACGAAACTGCCATCTGTTTCGATGTTGAAACGTATTCTCGCGACCCACTGACACTATTTCCATTTCTCGGGGGATGACGATTCTTGAAGCAATACAAATTTAGTTCAACGCTAATATCAGCAGAGTAGCCTTTTCCTTGATGAGATATTTGATCGGAAAGGGAGGTGTCCGCAAAGAAAGGGCAGGAAGTATTTTGTTCCTTGCAGCTGGCAGACATGACTTTATTAGGAAGTGATAATGCATTAGCTTGCATATATATATATCCAGCACAACACTGCCAAGGAGCGGATGATTGGGTAGAGCTAATTATAACACAGTTATGTTGTATTGGTACTGAGCACTGACCCACTGTAATGTGTGAAAGCAGTAATAGTTCTTGAGTTGTATTTGTTGTAATATTAGTTTCAGGGCCTGGTAGTTATGGTGATCGCAGTAGCCAAGTAGTGATAGTAGTAACCAGTTATGCGGCTGTGGTATCAACAGTGACAGTAGTGTTAGTGGTAGCAGTAGGGGAAGCTTTCGCTGTAATGGCAGTGATAAAGCAGTTGCAGCAGTACTAGTTGTAGGGTACCAGCTATGGTTGCAGCTGTGGTTGTACGGTAGCAGAACAGTTGTACATTTCAGTGGGTCAGAGGTTTGTACATTTAGTGGTGGTAGTGGTAACTATAATTATAGGGCGGCAGTGGTAGTCAGGGTGAAGGTGGTAGTCTCTGGGTGGTAGTACTCGCTAGTAGAGTGGTGTATCTGTAGTAGCAGTTGCAGTGGTAGTTGTGGGATGGCAGTGGCAGTTACGTTGATAGTTGCATTGGCTATGGTTATAATGTGGTAACGTTACTTAGTTCTAGGGAGGCGTTCAAGATGTTAGTAGCAGTGGCACGGAAAGGCAGATTTATTGGTTACGCGAGCAGTGTGATGCACGTTTAAAAAAATGATTACACATTAGCTAAGGTAACAGTTTGTACAAATACCACTACAAAATCCGGGACTGGTAATGGTGATTGTTTTGGGCATTGGTAATGACAATGATAACACAAGTGGAAATAGAAGTAATGACAAAACAAAAAAAAGGTAATGGTGACCGTAAGACAATGGCTTAATGAAATGGTGATGGTAATAACATTTGTGTAATGAAATGGTGATGGTAATGTGGTTGCAAATAAAACTAATAATAGATGTGTTGGTAATGGTGATGGTAATGCAAACGGTAATGGTACTGGTGATCGTAAGAAAGTAGTGACAACGATAATGTTGTCACCAATTGTATTACAAATACAACCGGTAATGGTAAATGTCAGACAAATGGTAATGATAATGTTGATGATATTGTGATAGCCAACACAAATACCATTGGTAGTAATGATTGAGTTGGCAATGAGGATAGTGGTTGCAATGGTGATAATAATGGTAATGGTGACCGTAGGTCAAACAGAAATGGCAGTGTGATAACCATTGGAAATATTACTGGTAATACGGTGATAGTACATTTTTAATAAACGAATACTATTGGTAACGGTGAAGATAAGTCAAGTTCAACTGTGATAGTGATAGTGTTTTCATAATGCAAAGTTTAGCGGTAATGGTGATCGTAATGGCGATAGCAACAGTGGTGTGGAAAATCTTGCAAACCAACAACGGAAAAATAGCTATTCCGTTTTGCCCTAATTACATAGAAGGACATAGAAGGTTTTTTTAATGCAGCCTCGAAAAATTACTGTTGTGAGTGATTTAGCGCAACACAACTTGATCAAAATACGTGATACTCAATTACATTCTTCTTCTTAACTTTCTGATTCGAAACCAAAAAAAATGAATGCGATTCCTGTAACTTGTTCTTGTTCATTTGTCTACAAATCTTCGAAGTAGCCGTGATAGTCTCTCTAAAAGAACCATTCCTTTCAAAAACAGGAAAACTTGTTGGATATACACAAACCGTCAGTGCAACAGCGAAACAGTGCCAAAAAGGAGATACTTCTATGTTTTGAGGGAAATATTATTGGCCGTTCAGAACTACAGAATGGGTAACCACTCTGATATTGTGATTAAACACCCATGCTAAGTCAGAAAGCACCTGTTTGATCAAGCAAGAATCCTAATTTTATCACATTCTAAACATTTCTTTGACTCCCCCAGTTTTTGCTCGACCAGTCTGTTTTCATCGAAACCATTGTCCAACAGTACTTTTACTCTAACCATCTACTCTTCGACACAAGCAAAACGAAATGGTCTTTTTTGGGTTTTTGTTAACCGGTTCAAGAAATTAGCCATGAAACGTTTATGGTTTATGTTAAATCGTCTCTGGCAAAACCAGGGTTAATACAGTGATTCCATGAAACAGTCCATTCCGTTGTCTGTTTGCTGCTTTTCTGCTTTGTTATACAATATATAGCAGTGGTACTATTATTAAAGTGTATCATGTTTTCTGTCTATTATTTCTTTGTAGGTATGTTGATAAGAAGAATGGAGGAGAAAGACAGAAATTTTAAAAGAACAATGTGACTGACAGTTGTCAAATCAATTCTTGACAACTCTCCGCACCGATCGAAGGAAAGTCGACAGCTAAATGGCAGGAAAGTCTACCGCGGATTACAAGGATATAAACGAGGAGCTGGTTGGTGATTAAACAAGAAAAGGGGCCAGTTCCACTTTGAAACTAAAAACAGTGAAGTGGAAATACATGAACTGAGTTGGAGACGTGTGATTCCTCACATAGAGTAGAACTTAATACGCTTTTGCTGGTAGTACATTCAAGGAAACAATAAGACAAAACATTAATGGTTGATAGCGACATTCATTCAGGATGCATGCCAATTTAAACACCCTTTCTCAGAACACTTTGGGATTAAATCCGTTCAATATGGCGAATAAGCCGATACGTACTATAACTCAACCTTCGATAAAGCCCATAAAATAAATTGTCGTTAGAAGAAAAGGTAACAACGTTACAACAAAGATGTTCACAAATTAAACCTACAATCGTAGATCAGAAATTTAATACTAAGCACTTTTGTTCTTGTGTATGTTGCGGTTTTTTAATAGTAGTTCGGAGGAGAAAGCAATAGTCGTAAATTCCAGAACCTGTCAAGAAAATTTATCACATCTCTTGATGAAAATATTTGCATTTATAATCAATTACACAAAGTTGGGAGTTTAGCAGAGCACAATCTTCCAAATCTTTCATTTGTAAAGGTAAAGTGCAAAAAATGCGACAGCCGGCCTTTCAAAACGAAATCGAACGATATTTCACATTCTATGTACAGTAAAAACTAAAGAGTTTAAACTGAATTGTACACAGAAAACAACAAAGAAATTTCTGAACACGAATTTTCTGCCTGTTACGCGAACCACAGCGTTTGTGGGAGGCCATTCATACTTCACTCACGAAACCATTACAAAACTCGGCTAAACTTTTGAAATCTATAAAATATAATAATATAATTCGCCTCCTCTGTAATAAATTTAGAACTCTTAGATTAGGAGGTAAAATATTTGTAAATAAAAGTTAAAGCAAACGCGAGCCGAATTTGTCGTGTTCAGATGTTATGAAGCGGGTCTTTGAAAACTGCAAAGTTTAATTAATTTTACACCAAAACAAATGGCAACAAAACTATCCGCTTTGTCTTTTATTGCGATATTAAAATAGTGTTAATTAACTTTTGTGGTTGTGTTTACTATGTTCTGCGCAGCACGCAGTCGCTTTAATATTGCACTAAACTCATACTTTGCTTGTGTAAATAGATCGACTGTTTGTGGCGCCCAGGGTGTAATTGAATTTTGGAGTTCAGTAAGGATGTTAAGTGCAATGTATATATTCATTGTATAGACGTCAAGCTGGTTCAAACTCGATATTTTTGCTATTTTAGCTGCGGGAAAGAAATGGAATTGTCCGTGCCATCCTCCCGCCTAGACATTAATACACCAAGGAGGCGCTTGTTCTCGCGACTAGGTTTTCTGACTCAAATTGTTATTTTATCACATTACGACCAGGAAAAATGTGGGTTATCAGAAAGCCCTTGGAGGCAACCTGCTGAAAACATCTGGTTGGGAAGAGACAAACTGTAAGAAGACAAACAAAAATGGACGTGGCATGTCTTCTGGTCAAGACAAAAATTTTACTACTCTTGTGTATTTTTATATACATATCAAAACCTTTGCTAAATAAAGCATTCACTATTGTTTCATTTATAGTAGATTTGGCAAATTAATAAACTTGAAACTTTCATTTGTTATTATATTTTAAGACGAGACCAGTTTCTTTCTTCAAACATGTTTGACGTTAAAGTTGTCAGATAACTGTGCATACGAATGAAACAACGATAGACGAAAAGGGCCGGCCTCCGACGCCAAACTAACGTAAGTGTTTCAATGTTTAATTTGGTGGAGAAATTTAACTTAAATCAGACGGCGAAAACTAAAGCATGATGACTTGACTGCGCGTGACTGAACTAGATTATAGTAGTCTACTTACAACACAATAAGAGACGCAGTGGGTTTGAGTGTAAGCGCCGGCTACAGAGCAAAAAACTTTACTTCATTTTTTCTTATTTCTGCGCAAAAGTCTGCCCAGTTACATTGTCTTGCTCTAAGAAACAAGTTATACAAACGCTTAAATCTGGTCTTCTCGAGCAACGCAAGAACTTAGTGAGATCATGACTAGCTCTTATTTCGCCATGAAAACGGTTCTGACGCGAGAACAAGTAGTTAAGCAACGACAAGCACTTTTCTTTTCTCTTGCGCTCTTTTCAAAAATGTCTCGAGGGCTGTTTTTGATCAACCAATCAGGCACTTATTCCTGCATAAGAGGACACGATGGTAAAGGCAGAAGCGAGCACAGGGAGCCCAATTCTATAGAAAAATTGATGAACTACGCTTAAAAAATGATCCAAGACAACGGGAAAGAACATCGAGTGACTACTGATCGTTCCCAGTCCCTTCCCTCGTCAATTTACTCGCATGATCGCGCGCTCGCTCGCCGACAACTCCAAAGTCCGACATGTTCTGAATGTTGAACATTCTTAACTTACAATTTAATGAGCCACAATTTGTCTTTCAGTTTGCTCCGATTTGTTTTGAATGTTAAAAATATTCCAGGCGGTTTTACAGTGAACGCGCCTGTCGTGCTAAAATCACTTCATTTATATTGCAAAATTGTCGGACAGAACTCCTGTTATAACTGTTGTTACAAAAGGATGAGCGAAAAGATAAAAATTGTAAGAAATTTACATTCATAGAAATAAATCTAGATCAAGATAAGTGGTGCGTTTTCTGGGCCATTCAAAATTTCAATTGCACAAAATGCACACTGCGGTCTGTAGCTAACTAACAGGTTTGTATGCGATGTGTAATATACTTGATAATCTCGAGTATACACAGTCATAACAGAGATCATCAGCTAAACGACATATGATAAAACTTATGTACAGAGACTCTCCTGCGTTTTTCACACTCCCGTAGGTCACCCGCCCCCGGACCCCCCCCCCCAACACACACACACACACACTTACCATTTCTCTTATTCTTTCCTTAAAAAATTTTCCTCCATAGCTCTCGAAAAACAGCATATTTAAAATAGTGTTCTGGTTGTCGCCTTTCAGTATTAAAACACATCAGCCAAAGATTACAGTCATACAAATTCGCTTCTTCTAGCACAGTCGCACGTAAAAAGACATCTGTATATAGACCACTTTCATAATACACCCCACTGGCCATGAACAATAGCCAGTAGGGCCAAAATACAGCAAATGTATGAGAACTTGGAACTTGACCTCGACTTGAAGTTATTGTTTCTGGTCACTGGCGCAAATTATGAAAGTAGTGTATATACTTATTCCGATCACTGGATCACACATGGCTGTTTTCGTTTTCTTAGTTCTGGGCCACTTTTACTCCTTGATACATCTTTGAAGGACGTTGACTGAAGTGAAAAGAAAAATAACTTTCAGTGTAGCAAAAAATTCTTTCGGCGACAGAGTTCTTTCCATGCCTATCAATTTCAATTATATTCCTCCTTCTGAAAATTAAACTGTTACTCTCTGGAGCATACACACTGACCGACTCCATAAAACCTAGTTCAAACATAAGATATCAGAATATAAACTTTGTCATAAACATAAGAATTTTAATTACAAAGAAAAGAAAAATGAATACCAAGTGAGAGATGAAATCGAAAACGATCGCTTAGATTTTTCTTTGGCTTTTCCTTTCTTATTTATGGTAATTCCTCCGAATTAGAAGCGAACAAAGATTTCTTTGAGACGTTTTGTTGACCATAATATTGATCTCCTAAAATCAAACAAAAATCTGAAGGGGGATACCCATATCCTTTAAGGAGCTACGACCAGTCAACTAAATACAAATCCCTTTTCAGCAAATTTGCCAGCTTAGAAGAAGTGTTCTATTACGGTACATATGTGTTTATGTGACCAAAAGAAAATACGTGCGAAGTTTTGAAAGCTAAAAAGGCTGAATGGGAAAGTTAGTACTAGGGTCAAATCTGAAGAACCTAAGTTAGCAGCAACAAAAGCGTGCGGATAAGGTTATCGAGCTCAAGCTTAAGATATTACTTCTGCTTATATAATTCGTTCTTCAATTTTTTATTTTTTCCCAATACTTGAAAATTCCCAAATATTTCCAACATTAGAGTTCAAATTACAGGCAAAAATAGCGGTCCTAATGTTCGTTTAGTAAATACTGTGCTAACTGAAGCAAAAGCCGGAAGTATTGCCTATTTTTCGTAGGAAGATAGCTAGGGTGAGTTTTAAAAGGCCCCTTATATCGCAGAAACAAAACTATTTATAATTGTCTTTTTAACACTCATCGATTTGGACGATCATGTTTTAGTAGTAAGTTGTAATACACCCAAGAAAGTCTGATTTCTCTAATATGCGCAGTAGAGTTGCGCACTGAAAAAATGAATGACCTTCAAGGTCTCATGTTTACTTTAATACTTATGATTATCTTACAAGTGTGTACAGGCTTAGAACTGAAACTGGAAAGTAAATGCCAATAAATATCGATACTACCATTCGTGCTATCAAGGTGTTCATTACCAAAATGTGTTATGGTCCTAACCTAGTCGACTGCTAGTACCTAATTTGGAAAGAAAATTCTAAAGTACCTACTTTGTTTAAATTGGGTAGTGACGTTGCCATATCCTGTATTTTCTTTTTCCTGATTTGCTGTTCCATGACTTTTCGAGTTTTCTGCGAGTCATGTGAGGAAAAGGTAGAAGAAACTGTAAATATACATTAGGGTTGGAAAAGGAACGCAATTTTTTTTTGAGGAATACAGATAGTGTCAGCAACTACAACCGACGTGAAGAGCATCGAGTATAACTATAAATACCATTACAACTACTTTAACAAAGACAGTGCTGATGATAGCGACGATGCTGTTGGTCACAACAACCATCACAACAACAGTAACATCGACAATAGTATCAAGAAGACAAGGACAACAACAGCTTCAACAAGAAATCACTTACGGCTACAAAAAGAAGTTTTTGATGTTAATGGTTATGGACGTGACTATGACGATTTTTAAAGATGATGATGTTTGTAAGGATAGTGGTAAAAAGCGAATTAAGGCTAGGACAAACCATGCGTTTGAAAGGCAACAGTTCTAATAGCAACGTAACAACCATGATGACTGTGACATCAACGATGATGATAATGGCAACGATTTTGACAATGATAGTGACTACGAAAAGCAAAAAGTACACAGAGACATATGTGTTAAACTGCCAACAACTTCAACGAAGATGTCCAGCATTTTAACGACGTACATTTGTAGTAGTTACTGCAACAAGAACAGCATGAATGAAAATAGTGGCAACAACATAGCTGAAAAGGCGATCTTCAATAGAACCAACAACGACAACAAGTCCGCGATGATAACACCAATAACGGCAACAACTACAGAAAGCGACTGTGTTGACAGTTATGGAGGTAACAAAAATGACAACAGTGATTATGAATGTGACAACGAGGCTATTGATAAAAAGTGAGAAGAGGACAACAGCAAACACAGTCACATGTGTGTTTTGAAAGCAAATAACTCCAGCAACGACATCTTCAACGAAAAGATCGATAACTATCGCGATGACGGTGTTGGTGGCTGCCACTTCAATAGGCCAATTTCATTGTTTACATTTTGCAACATTAGCATAATACAGCATAAAACCAAATTTGAGATAAAACCAAAATGAGTCCATAACTTGACAAAGCATAGAACAATTAGTAAAATCTGAAAATTTAAGTTTTGTATAAGGAATAATTTAGAAGAAAAAAATGGTTGGAAATGTCGAAAATTAGAGAGTTCTGTATGGCTGGAGGTAACGTCTTGCCTCCAGCCATACATTCTTTGTAATTTTTGACGTTTTTAAACATTTATTTCTCCTTAATTATTGATATATCACGCTAACATTTGCATTGAACAGCTACTGTTCTATGTACTATCAAATTCTGGACTCATTTTGGTTCAACCCTGACTTTGGTTTTATGCTGCATTATGCTAATGAGGGAAAATGTAAACAATGACGAACATCTGAAACTCGCCTATAACTGCACCAAAAAACCGAGGCAACGACTCTGTTGGCGCATCATCGCACTAGAACACATGCCTACACATACCGACACTCATGATCACGTAAGATGGCCACACACACCTTATCTCTTGAAGACAAAAGCAGATCCATTATGTCATTGTGCTTGTAACAATACGCGTTTTCAGCAGCCGATTCACCATCCTAAAGTTAAATGGATGTTAAAGAACTGAATGTTATGTGCTTCTACATGAAAATGAAATTGAAATCGACTGTTAGGAAATTTCATTTCCTTATCTAAAATTCTTCAGAACATGTCCAATTCCAACATCTTGGTTAAAAGTCGTCACAAATTTTAAATACTTCAAAGGTGGTATCAGCGAGTAGTCTAACTAGCGGCTTAGATGTGTTGACCCATACTAATAACGATTTAATACCATTTGTAAAAAGTAGCTTAGTATCATTATACATCTTCGGTAGTTTGTTGTAATATGTTAATTGTATATATTAGAGGATTATCTTATTTTTATTATTTATTTACATAGGACCAACACTGACAGCAGTTTTCCTTAACTGATGCAGTGATCCTGTTAAAATATGTTACTACTACTACTACTACTACTATTATTATTATTATTATCATCATCATATTTTTTATTTTAAAAAGAAATTATATATGAAAGAACTTTTAAGTTAATGCAATTGGTCGTAATCCCAGAAATCTGAATTTTTAGCCTCTTCTCTTATCCATGCATTATTATTGTTATTGTGGTAAATTTTATTCACAAAAACTCAATAAATATATCAACACCATTGCGGGCTTACCCTAGGCAATGTGGGCTTTAAAATTATACATTCTATCTAGCTTTTACAATATAGTGGTATAAAATAAGTGTATTACAAGACAAAGGTGTTTGTAAAACTAAAGTAAAGTCAATAAATTAAAATGAAGCTAATTAAGTTCATTCCTGAGTCACTTAACACTAAAATCAGTCTCTCATTATTCTACAGATTCATAAAATTGTTATTATTATCATTATTATTATTATTATTATTATTATTATTATTATTATTATTATTACAGTAATACTAACCTTGTTCAGCAAAGTAGCATCCGCACCAAAGAGAAGCAGTAATTCAACAATTCTCCTCCTACCTCTCATGGACGCGTAGTGAAGGGGTGTACGACCTTCCTGAAGATCAAGAACAAAAGTATTGTTTCTTTGAAAGATACAAACCCAAAAGTTCAAACACAATCAAACTCTTCAACGACACACCCTCCGTGTTTTTCTCTTCGCGGAAAGAAAACAAATAATCTCTAAAATTTATGCGTTTTCTCCGTGCTTATATTTCCATTTTTTAATTCTCCTAAATTATATCCGCATTCTATCCTTTTATCAGTTTAAGTATCTTTGATAGTTCGCCTTGTGTGCGTGTGTCTGCTGGTCTACCCGTCTGTCTGTCAGTCAGTCTGTCTGTTTGTCTGTCTATCCGACCCTGGGTAATAGAATAGGGTATACAAAAAACATAACACCTTATTGTCGATCTCGACCTTCGTCTGTCTGTCTGTCTGTCTTTATGAATGGGAAACGGCAAATACACCTCATCTGTGTAGTCAATGTGAGTCCATCTCTCTCTCTCTCTCTCTCTGTTTCTGTCTCTGTCTCTTTCTCTTTCTTTCACGTCTCTGCTCTCTGTTTGTGTCTGTTGGCGATGGTACGTTATAAGTGTGTGCGTCATTTGTGACTGTCTACTTGTCTGCGTGTGTGTGTGTGGGGAGGGGGGGGGAGGTCTGTCTGTCTGTCTATGTCAGATTGCTTTCATGAGGTCAGCTAAACAGTGAAAGTACCTCATCTGTGATATTGATGTTAGCTCCTCCGGAAATGAGTCTGTGCGCCACTTGATGTTCGCCTTTCCAGGCCGCCTCGTGCAGGGCAGACTTGCCAAACTAAAAAATCAACATCAGTTCAGGCGACAAACGTCATACCGTAGACTACAGGACATGTTACGGTGTAATAAGATTAAAAATATTGTTAAATCATGAGGTACTACACAGACGAGCTGGGGAATAGTTATTGATAACTATCAGTTATCGATAACAAAAAATAATCGACAACTAAAAAATCTCGTGTGTGTCCAAGAATATCGACAATAAACTGTCAAAAATATAGTTATCGACAACTAATGAGTTTTTCTTTTCAAAAGAAGGGGTGTGCAACTTTTGTTTACTATTACTAACGCGGCTGTTTTGTCTTCGATGGCTATTGAGATATTATTTTTTAAACAAAATATGAATGCAGGACTACTACAGAAACATCATTTTTGGGCAGGTTTAATGGCATTTTTCGAGTAGCCTTGCCCCTCTTTATCAAGCCAAATCTCCCTCCAGTTTTGGCTTGATAAAGAGTATAGCAAGGCTACTCAAAATATTGTCATTAAAGTTGCCCATACATGTAACTGATGCTGTTGTAATAGTCCTGCATTCAGATTTTGTTTATAAACACCGAGAGTGACGCCTGTTAATGCATCTCTAAAACAAGAGATCCAACATGGAGTCAGTGTTTTACAGTTTATCTTACGTCGTGTGGTCCTTTGTATTCAGAAGACTTTGTAAGTTTGTTAGTTTTTAGATTATAATACATCGAGATTGACGTCTGTTACATGCATCTCTAAAACAAGAGATCCAACATAGAGTCAGTGTTCTACAGTTTATCTTACGTCGTGTGGTCCTTTGCACTCAAAAGACGAAATATTATTTTTGTTACTATGTAGATTTGTTTATATATGGGAAGTTTACTATCCATATTTTTTTATTACCAAACCGATACATCTCTGATTTGGGCAATGGTTTTGATGCTGTTGTTGGTCACGATGATGACGATGATGATGATTGTGGTGGTGATAATGATGGTGATGATCATTACCATCTTTATCATGATAACAATATTAATAACAATAACGATAGTAAATAAAAATGATAATAATAGTAATGACGCTAATACCGCGGATGCCGAATCCATTTAAACATTTTTAACACTAAGTAAGAATAAATGTACTGGGAATTATAAACAACATTTCTATGGTGTTAGCAGTTCGAGTAGTTCCCAATGTAACCGCAATGAAGGTCATTAAAAAAGGCTGGCTCACCCCCTCTCTCAGATTCAAGTCAGCACCTGCTGATAAAAGCACTTCCACGACTTCGAGGTTTCCCTCGCGACTTGCAATAATCGCCGCTGTCTGGCCAAACTGTTGGGAAAACGAAAACAAACTTTAATGCGACCTACAAGATAATTGACTTCATATAGTCCTTGCTGATACCTGTAATACTGAAAACAACCATAAAATAACTTATTTCTTGTTTGATTTAGAGGAGCAGTATCTATGATTTCCTTAGACGATGTAGTGTATAAGCGAAGTAGTCCAAGTTATGGGCTTTTATCCACAAATTTACCAGCATCTGTGAACGCGTTTACGTGCATGGTAGTTTTTTTGACAGAACAATTCCTTCGTGGAACTCTCTGCCATTCACGGCAGCTACAGCTGAATCTAGCTATTTTCCGCACTGGCTGTAAGTGTAATGCATACTAACGCGTTGTAAATAGCAGCTTACTTGTCACTTATTTATTTAGCTATATTTATACACTTTCTTGGCATTGCAGACGTATTCACTAATTTAGGCCGACATTCCTCTTACAAGTCGACTGCTATAAAATAGCTAAATACTACAGGCAATAAATGTCATTGAAATATGAAAGAAGAAAGGCAGACAGACGGAGAGCCACTGAGTGGAGACAACTGTGATCTATTGACTGGCAAAGGTAGAGGAAACAGTTCGACAATTATACAAACTTACTGAACGTTTCTTTGGGAAATGTCTGATCAACAATTAATTGTTTGATTATTTGAGGAACAGCAATTTCGTGGCGCGGTTTTCAGGCAAGAACTGCATTGTTAGTGGATCACGAGGAAAGTGCACCTCGCAGGGTGTAAATAGACCAAAGCGCAAGCAATAAGGCCCCAAGTACATTCGAAGTTATGTCGGAACACAACTTAACCGAACTCTTGCAACAGCATCATCGAATGTTAATCTGTAGAAATACCATACAGAATCGTCGAGTAACAATCGGTTTTAACACTAGTATATAACAGCCTCGCTTACTAGTTTAACATTCAATTTTCAGTATAAATGGTGTGTGCGTGTGCTTTTTGCGTGAGTGCATGCTTTATAGGGGCATAAAGCGCGCCAGAGAAGAAGGCTTTCTCTTGAATTTTTGTGATATATAATCTCCAACTCTGACGGATCTGTGGGCAATAGAAATGGCAAGTGGTGGATAGTGGTGATAAGTGTTGATAAACGATGCAAAGGGGATAAATTCCTTTCTATCAGAGCTACTTTTTTAAACTCTCGTGCAAACCTCATTGTGATAATTGACATCTGCTCCTTCTCCGATCAGCCTCCTCGCTTCCACATCGTTACCAGACTTGGCCACAAAAAGAAGATCTTTGCACAGTTCAAGCTGCAACAGAACGTGTATTTATTTGTATAAAAAAGTCCTTAAACATTTTCTAGTCTCGCCTGAAGTAACTTCCTCAGTAACTATATTTGTTAAATAGCTCCTTTTTACTTCAATAAATGATCTAAAACGAAGGAGCTTTTCAATCGTGCTGGAATACAGTTTGGACACTTTAGATTAAGAAAAGTGAGCATGCCTTAATTCTAAACTACCCAAAACAGCAATGTTAGTATTATAGATTTATGTGCAGTGTTTTAAAAGCCGTTTATAATTCGATTTTCCAAAAAAAATTTTGAGCGATTAAGTATCAGAAACTTCCATTTCAACAAGAAATTACCATGCTGACTTTTACTGACAAAAGGTACAAAATAGAATAATTTACCAACCTATGTTACGTCTACGGTTCAATAATCTGCTCAATTAACTGTTCAGAACCTGGCTTGTCTGTAATGTTTTAGAACTCCATCTCTATAAGGAACTTCTCAAGAATTATTGGACAGAAGCCACCTATTCTGAATTTTCAGGTTACTTGTTCAAATTTATAAAATTTGTGTAAACACTTTATCTCTTTATTGTATTTTTGTATTTCAATACTTCTGTAGTTTAATATTAGATTTAATTGTTACTTTGTTCTTTTTAAGCTTACACACAGCTTTAATGATAAAAGTGTAAACTTTTTAATCCTGTGCTAAAAAAGTTTATTATTATTATTATTATTGTTATTAAATACTATTACGATTACGTACTAAATTAGAACTTATTGATGGCTAGCTGAAAATATGGAAAATACTACTCATTTCATAGTATGTTACCCTTGATCTGGGGGAATTAAGGGGGGGGGGGAAACCTTCGTCCTCCTACGTTTCCGCAGCCGAAATTTTTTCACAGAAAAAGTCCGTCTTGCAGCAAGATTGTGCGGGATTGGCTGAAAACCCTAAGGGAGTTCAGGCGAGGTTATCAGGACCAATAAAAGGGGGCGATGAGCTTGGTATAGTTTGGCTGTAAATGTAAAGCAAGATCAGGTCAGATTTGTAATGATTTAACCGAAAAACAAGGCTTAGACACATGGGTGGATCGAAAAAAATGTAGATAATCTGAGTCATTGGAGCCTTTTTGGAAAATAATAAAATGATCATACAACCTAACATTCTAATGGGGTAGGGACTGAGCATACAGCAAGCGAATCAGTGTACCTGTTATGTACCTAATAAAAGTAGTATTGACTATTTAAAGTTATAAAGCAAACAGGATTAGACACGCGTTACAGCAAATGAGTTTTACCTGTTTCTCTATTTCCTTTTCGTTAGCGCTACGAACACTTTTCTGAAGCTCTTCTTCATCTAAAATCCCCTTTTTCTGCAAAGAAAAAACACAGTTAACGTTTACATTTAAAATACCAATCACTTTAAATTATTCTCATATATCTCCTACTTTCACACACTAGATCCGTAACCGTGTGTGGGAGGGTAGCGCAGTTGGTAAGATCTCTGCCTGCCAACCAGGAGGTCCCGGGTTCAATCCCCGGCCAGGTTGAGGGTTGAACGTTTGGCGACCTTCGTTCGCCACACCGTCCCCGGACAGGGACGTTAAGCCGTTGGTCTAGTCTCTCGTGGTTCTATCGGGCACTTAAAAGATCCACGCACTTTTCAAAAAGAGTAGGGTAACCTCGGTGTTGTGGTCTGTTAACTGAGGGTGCAACTTAATGTCTGGGACAGAAAATCATTGCGAACCGCTGATAGCGGTCTGGCTAGGACACTCAATCACTGAACCATACATTGATGTGAACAGATAGCTGAAAAGCTCCGCGGGGAGCACCTGAAATATATGTAACTGTAGTTATGTAACCCTTCTAGTTGGCTCGGTAGCTTAAATAATAGCGACCTCCAGCCGGGACGGCAAAGGCTTGTACGAGTCATACGACGGCTGCTAAAACTTATACACGTTTTTGTGTTCTCTTTTGTGTATCATCCAGACACTTTAATTATTTAATAGCGTTAAAGAGAGCGAATGACACGAACTGCAGCCGACAGTTATAAAGCCGAACTAACAACAGGGCACTTTGTTGGTGACGTTCACGTTCTTTATAACCCAAACGTTTTGCTTTTTTGCTCGACGGTGACCGGGTGGTAAACCTATTGTTTTGTGCTTTCCTCGTCACTGTCGCCGTACTGAATGCTAAAAGCCCTTACTGGCTAGCTGGCAGAGCGGCAGTTTAGTAACACGAGGGTCGTGGATTCAGGTATTGCTAGAGTTTGCAAACACTCTCAAACAGCGTGCTCAATTTAATACTATGTTTATATTCAAGTTAACTACCTTTCAGGATAAGGTGAATTCCAGAAAAAAGGATAAAGATGACTCAACACATAATCAATTTTCAAGTCTATTTTAAATGGGGGTGGTCACGGAAATGCTTATGCTTGCCCTAACGTGAGACAGATTTCTTCAATAAAAACAAAAAATACAGCAAAAGGTAGAAATTTTTTTAACCTTTTGTTCGACTACTTAACATACCTGTAGCCTGAATGAGCTTAAACCGCCCAAGGATTGTCGCCAAGCGCTGAAATTTGATACACATGCGCAAAACGCAAGTTTCCAATCTCAAAGTAAAAGGTAATGTTTGCAATATTCGTCAATGACTTCATTACAGGATGGAAACAGAGGCAAGTGTTCTGTATTACTCTTGTCAAATAGTTTCATAATTCCAGCCATTTTGACAGATGTTTAGCAGCCCTAGCTCAGTCACACAATATGTACGTGACCGAACAGCTCGTTGGAGTCACGTAAGCGTTCTGTCCATTCGATATTGATAAAACACAAAGCAACCAATGAGCGCAAGCGTAGTATCGGTACCATTTCATAACTTGCGTTATATTGTATTTTGCCGGCGTAACACGTACTTTTGTTGAAATCAACATTTACTGGCTACTCTAATGTTTTTTCTGTGGTTACAATACGGTGGTCTGCACCACAATTTTTATGAAATCTAATATACAGCTCCGCTGGGGTTCATGGCCTTCTCTTTTGCATTTCGAACTGCTGTAAATCACAGAAGAAAAGGAAAAAACAACAAAGAAACAGAGTAAGTTTTGAAAAGGTACGGCTTGAAAAGGTCTACTAGGGGTTTCCCATAATAACTTTCAAGCGCTTTGTACTGCTTTGTAGATACAAGTGTTTCTTGACTAAATACTGTACACACCTTTCCTTTCTAGTATAGTTAGTGTACTCGATAACAAAGCACGAGGAATACTTTACCTCTCTGTAGAGAGTACTTATACTGGCAGATGACAGCAATTGCTTTGTGATTACAGCGCCACGCTCCATGTCTGCAGCGAAAAAATAAGAAGGAAAACAAGTCTGTTTCAGCGTTGCACGCGCTTTGTTCTATCACATTCGTTTTGAGTGTCTCGAAAAAAATGGAACGGAATATTGAGAGCGGGAAAGACAATATTGAAAGATAAGTGAACAAACTGCATGGAACGAGACGAAACAGAGCGCAACTGGGTAAGAGTTTGAGTTTAGGGGTAGAACGAAGTTGCCAAGAAATCTACAAAGAAAAGTAATAGTTTGATGCATGAAGAACTAGAAACATAAATAGTTGACGCTTTACCAGAACTCGAGGAACACTCGTCAAGCGACTTGTATGATTTCCTTTTCAAACTCTCTTTAGCCTTCTTGTAGTCAGGCGGGGGATGATAAGCGGGCGGGGCACGTTTCTCTCTATGGCTTCCGGTATCACTGTCATATCCCATCTTAACGGACGAATCAGTGAAAACACTGTCTTCATAATCCATATGTGGCTCTGAGGGAACATCGCTATCAGCCTTCATAAAGATGATAGAATGTCGAGGATGACCTTCCAAGTATCCCACTCTCTCATCTTTGTATTGAGTGTACAGCGTTGGGGATTGTAACACCTTTTCATGCTCATAATAGGGAACACGAGCTTCGTGCACTTCCTCGATTTCTTGTTTTTCCCGATTCTGATCGAAGAGTTGGGTAACCTTTGCCTGGTCACTTTGGCTGCACGGTAACTGGACCATCAAAGGATGATTTTCTCGGTTATGCTTCCTGGAATGAAATTGTACACTGTCGTTGTAACAGTATGGTTCTCGCGATAGCTTGCTATTATAGACCTCAGGCTTGTCTTGCTCCATATGTGAGCTCATCTTCAGTCTGTGCTCGTCAATAGCGTCTGAGACAACCCCACGAGGGTATTGTGAGACGTTTTCCATTTCCCAGCTTGAGTATTCATCTTTTTGCATGTACCACTGTGAAGTTTCTGGCTCAGCCTCTTGGTAAAGAAACTCCTTACCTGTAGTTGATGAATTCCTAATGTCGCCATTCTCATTTTCCTTTATTACTCGAGCACTGGCTCGGTTATTTCCACCTTCAGTTTGATGTGGCAAGCGCTTATGCTGTATATGGCCATTCTGGTCAACGGTTACCAGATGTTGAGCAACACTTACTTGTCTGTCATTTACGTTGTTCCCAACTTCCTTGTCACGATAATGCTCAGAAAATCCATGATTAGTTGCTTCTGGCTCACGTTTTGCAACAATACCAAACGCCCTTGCCATCTTGAATGAATCTGAAGGCATTGACCTTTCGTTATCAGACACTTCTGGAAGGTCAGATGAAGAATGACCTCTATTACCTTCAAACACAACATCACTGGAGTTTTCATCCTTCAAAATGACTTCCTCCGCTGCAGGTATTTCTTTACCGTTTTCGTAAACACTAGCACTTTCTTGTTTTTGGCGGTATCTCGCAACAAACCCAAACTGCGACCCTGGTTCCTTTTGCCCACCCTGTTCGTGGAGACGTTTGTCAAAAACAATTAGCTTTACAGAGCTCGAGTTTTGTCTATCAAGGTGTACAGAATTCTTCTCAGTGCCTAAAATGGGTTCAGAAGGGCTTGATTTATCATAGCTCTTTGCTCTTCTATCAAAGTTAATATCATCCATTTGAGGCCTCTTCTCGGTCACCAAACCATTTGCTTTGACTACGCGATCTTCCTTAGCAGCTAAACTCTCATCCGAAAAAGAACGGCTATCTCCATTCACTCCTGAATACCCGTTAATATGTATTTCATCCGTTACACCTCGCACCCTTGGATTAAGATAATTCATTGTTGGCTTCTCAAGCGTTGAATCGTTTGTAACAGTTGAGGAGAGACTTTCTGTTGATTCACTCATGTACCCATCATAGCGCGGCAACGGCAGCTGTTTTTTCTCCTTCCTTGCAAAGTAAACTCCGGTAATGCCAAGGTGCTCTAAGGCACCACTGACCTCTCTGTCAACAAGCTGTGCTCTTATGTGAGGCCGCATACACAGCGGTAACAAGACAGAAATGAGAATATCGCTCTTGCCCAAAGACACGGCCATGTACACCAAAAGGTCTACATCTGGATCCTGGGAGTCCACCTCGGGAACATCAAAAAGAGCTTTCAGCGTCTTCAAAAGTCTCATTTTGTTCTTGTAGAACTGAGAAAATGTTGTCTTGATCTTCAACCATAGGGGGAAATAGCCACATTCTGTGCATGAACAAAGTAGAGACAGCCAGTTGGTTACAGTACTTGTAAACTGCTCTATAAGCTCCTTCGAAATATAGATTTAGAAATGATGAGCTATTTGGGGATTTGCTTCAACCGGTATGCTCAAAACACTTATTAAACAAAAGATATCTCATTATACTTTAAATAAGCCACTAAATACTCAAAACCAAAAGTATATTCTCATTAATCCAAACCAAAAAATCAAGTTTGATAGCTAAAACTGTTTTAAAGATGTAACAATTTAAAGTTTAGCATTTCTGTGCATTTTCAGCATGTGGGCCACAACCATAAATATATTTTTGACAATTGTTCAGTTAACAGCTTTTACATTCAACGGGGCAATTTCACAGCTTTGCACATGCGCGAGCACTGATGGCAGCCACTGTCTCACAGCCAACAGAAACAAGGAAATACACCCAGGATATTTATCCTGACCTCGATCGATCTTAAGACGCTCAGACCAGCAACTGATTGTGCGTAAAACCTCAGAAATTGGATTTGTTCCGGGCCGGATCACAGATTACGCTTCCAAGAACCCAAACATGCACTTTACCGTGAAAGAATCCCTTTAAGGTTGATCGAGGCCATGATAAATTTCCCGGGTGTAGTTTCTTAGGTTTCTATTGGTTATGAGACAAGGGCTGTCAACCGAGCTCGCCCAATGTGTAAAGCCCTGAAAGTGCCCTTTAGAGATTGTTTGTACAAATCCAAATCAAAACCAGCAGGAACGGAAGAGTGAAATTCATCTTTTTTAGTTTTGTCAACGATGTCAAACTTTAGGAAAGACTGACAGCTGTCAATCATGCAGAGGTGAATTAAACTAAACATATACTAAAAAAAACACTTTTAATGAGTCAGTACAAAACTCAGTAAGACAATTGGACTATTTGCTAAACTAAGACATTCAGTTCC
>JAOBYE010183329.1:0-12088 GCA_025403585.1 Parazoanthus swiftii
GTAGGTCCTCGTCCGCCCGGCCTGATAGCAGTAGCAGTTCAGTACTGATTTTCATTTTGTTATCGCGCACCCGGGCAATACAGCAGCTTTACTGTCTCTCATTCTCACCTGAAAGCAGCTCTTTTGGAAAAGCTGTTTTTTGTTTAGCTAATGAGAGAGAAGCTTGTGCAAGTTTCCATGTGCTTCCGTTACTGGAATTTCTCTTATTCTTGAATTTCTCTTATATGTTCAGTTCTTGAATTCCTTCCTCACCTCCCCTATCTCTCCCCCCCCCCCTCCACCTCCCCTCCCATCAAAAATAGTCCTCCCCTACAGCTACATGTAAATATTATGAATTCTCCTCTAAAGGTAGAGGATTGCGTGGGCTTTATCCCCAACACTGAAAGTCGAGTTTAGCCCAGGTTTTGATACCAGATATGTACTTCGAAATTATAAGACTTCGTGTTGGGATTTAGTGGAGCAAGTCGAAATTATAAGACTTTTTTATTGTAACTTAACCGAATTTCAAAAATCGAGAATATTGCAGATAAAGTGAACCTCATTGCGTTTGTGTGTTGTATGCATTTTGAACGCGATCTGAGGCCGTTTGTAGTGATTTTCCTGAAGAAGTCGGCCCCAGATCGCGCTCAAAATGCATACAACACACAAATACATATTTGCAATGTTCTCGATTTTTGAAACTTGGCTAAATTCCCATACAAAAGTCTTAAAAATTTCGACTCTCCGCTAAATCCCAACACAAAGTCTTATAATTTCGAAGTACATATCTGGTATCAAAGCTTGGGCTGCCCATGGTTTTCTCTTTGACCCAAAACATGACCAACCGGCTACAAAGTGTCAATGAAGTGTTGAAAGCCCGGCGAGCAGACGGGGGCCATTCTCACGAGTTTTACGTTTCTTCAACTGCGGTCACCGGGCGCAAATATACTTCGGCCATTTCTCGGTGTTAAATGTTCCTCCGGATTTATCCATTCGAACTTATGTCTATGATGACAAAACACGCGTTTATCTTGCTTTCTAGTTTCTGTGTGCAGGGACATTGCGCGAATGAATAACTGAAATATTTTGAGGCATAATCTTGATCTTCTTTTAAAACCATATCTATATCCGCTCTGGGTAGCCGCTCTGGTGGTCTTCCATCCAAAGCCAGAAGTCAGTTTTTCGGGGGTGGGGGGATGGAAGGGGGCAGAGGCGCGGAGGGAAATTGCTGATGTTCTTATGCTCAAGTTGGCAGTTTTTGCGCTACTACTTTTAAAATTTATATAAACAGAAAGCCTGGGTCAAACGAGGATGAGAGTCGTATAAGGGTTGAGCCGACTGACGAGTTTGTTCAGCTCTCATGCACGTGGTAAAAACGACGCTCAACATCAACTCGCATCAAAATTCTGACTCTGAGCTTGTTCAAAGTTCAGTGATGAGAGCGCTCGAGAGGCGATGAGAGTGCATGAGAGTTGGCGGTCAAACGAGAGTGAGGGTTTGAACTCTCATCAGTCTCGCCGACTCCCCGGGCATCGATTCGACCCCGGCTGCAGAACCTTAATATCAGTTATCAAGGACTTCGTTGCTAGCAACAGTGTCTGTTTTTTAAATTTCAACGCAAGCCATCCATGTTGGCATTTGCAACGATATGTTTTTCAAATTCAGTTCTGGTTCGACGGTTTTCGCAAAGGCACTATATTGTATTTTCAAGACTCTACACAAGATCTATTTCCGGTACCCGTCGTACGGAAATAAGCTGTACCCGCTCAGAGTTTTGCTTCATTTGTCAAGTTGATCCAACTGCCCCACGGAATCATTTAGTGATCAGGCCGATCAGCCGGCTATCATTTGAATTTGAAATGATTGTGGAACATAATCTGTCATTTGTAGCAGAATAAACCTCATACGGATGTCATGTAAAAACCGCCTATCAAAACACGGCAGAAAATTAAAACCGGAAACGGTACCTGGCAAAATATTTACTTTTATTGGCTCAGAGTCCATTCCAGCGTTGTGACGAAATGCTTCCGACACGGATGTCGCATGTTTGTATCTGAACTCGAAGTATACGCGTCTGTTCCTGCTTGTGTCTTGTGACTGCCACGAGGTTAAACTTCATATCTTACAGAAATTTTAGTTAAGCTGATTTTGACCTCCAGATTCCCGCACGGGATTTCCGTCGGAGGACAGCGAATTTAATACCTTGCTTAATTATTATTGGCCAAAGTGGCGGGTCATATGGCGATATACTGACGTCAAAAAAACTGAGCAGACAATATTTGGAACTGAAGCTATAAACCGCTGTAACTACAAGTCACTCTTTTTTTGCTGATAAACCTATTGCAGTTATGTAAGATGAAGGATGGAAACGTGAACTTATTGATATGATGCATTTTTTCGTTGTGTCTGCTGTCTCCATAATACCAATTCACGTCTGCATCTTGGTTCACTTCCGGTTTTGAAGATATGGCTCTTGGCCCAAACATGCAAACATGATCAGCCAAGAGTTTCCGAAAGAATATTTACCTCTATTTCTCACCTTATCTGCCTGGATTAATTCTATTTAAGTAAATGAATAAACTTGGAGTAACAAGTTTTATGACATATGAACCTAGATAAGTTTTATATTTGGGCCAACAGACTTTCTAACGATTCTGGATAGGCATTCAGGCGTTACAAGCGGAAAAATTACCGAGTTCGCGCCAAAAACTAAAAACATGCAAGCATGCACATCGCTTTGGATTTCATCAAAGCATTGGACTTCGATAAAGTGTTCAATTTTCTTCCGCAATTGAGCATCTCTCAGTCAAAAGCCAACAGCATGTCCAGTTGAGTTTACAGGAAGGTTCATAAAAGCAATGTTTCGAAGCGTCAACAAGATTTATTAATTCAACAACTGCATGCAATGGCGTCTGAAAACAATTACGAGTATAACATGACTAATTGTTGTTAAAAGCAAAACAAAGTTAGTGCAAATTGCTGTCCTTCATTTTATAAATAATTTGCCAAACCACAATCTTTGATCCGGCAATCTGCTTGCTTTTAGGTCACCGCAGACTGAGAGCTAAAATTTCTGTACTGCAGGAGTTTGACAGTATTTTGACAAGTAAGTGTTGATCCCAAATTTTTATCATTCTTGGGTCATTGAAAATTTATTCCCATAGGAGATTGATAATAAACAGGAGCATTTCACAAGTCAAAACAAAACTGAAAATCTTTACGGTTTCGTTTCGAAAGGCCCAGTTTTCTCCAACATTTTAATATCTGGACTCATGTCTGAGAGCTTCTGGTAATACACTAGAAAATGGTTGGGCATTCCAGCAAGTGTCGATATTAATTTGCAAGTCGGTAACCTTTGCAATTACTGCAATACAATACTTTTGCAGCCTGAGGGACCACGCACCCACAAAACAGAGTACAACTGTGTTTCAAGCTAAGTTTGTTTATTTAAAACCGCACCATGAACGGTTCTCTTTTCTCATTTACTCAACATAGCTTTATACACTGCATTACATCACTATCGTACAATGGTTAAAATATAATATATATATACTTATTCTTCCAAGGTGGAAAATCATTTACATCTGCTAGATTCTATAAACTCGTCCACGATGAACGATTCAAAACGATAAATGTCCTATACAACAATTTTGGATTTATTTTACATACACAGTCTTACTAAATCGGTCATCTGTTTAGGTAAATTATAGTTCAACTGTTGAATCTCGTCTTCGTTTTCTGGTGGTGACTTTTCTTTGATTCGCACAGTGTTTTAGCTCTTCTTTCTTCTTTTCCGAGGTCGGAGATGTGACGAGAAGAAACTCCAAGTAGGGTTGTGAAAGAATAATAGCTGCTTGGATTGAAAGAACTCTCTCTTGATTTTTGACGCCTTCAAAAGTGTCCCAGTAAACACTATGCTCCCACAGATGCTTTGTGAAACACACTTTACTTTTGTAGCATTTTCCTGTGACAAAGAAAATAAATTTAACATCAGCAATATGCAAAAGAGGAATATTTAGGTAGACAAGACATTTTGTCAACAAATCCAACAAAAATAATTTAGAAATTTATTAAAAATATTTATTGCAATAAAAAAGATTTCACAGCGGACTGAAAAATACTCCTATGTATTGTTCACAATTTAAAACATTTGTTTCCACGAACAAGGCAAAAATATCGCAGAAACACCATCCTCTCGTGCCGAGAATTACTGAAACACGAGGCCCTTACGCGAAGTGCAGACGACAACACGACCTTACAATTTTATATATAAAATATTGTAAATCAATTATTAGAAAAAAATATAACGCGAGAAAACGGCCTGGAGTTCTAACAATCAATAGACAATAATACTGCTGAAACTATTGCAGCTTCTCCTAGCGTATTCCAGCGGAAATGCGACGGTAAACCGTTTTGGAAATTTTTCAAACTTCGACTTTCGTTTCCCGTGTTTGTTTGCCGCAGTAAAATAATTAAGATGTTGTGAAAATGTCAAAAATAAATTTAAAAAATCACCTTCAAACGAATTACCAACACAACAAGCAAATACAATCAACATGCTAGGGATTTATCTTTTCGAAATAGGACTGCCTGTGTGTTTACTGAATTTAAGAAGAAATTTTCTAAAAAGTACCGGCTCGACAAACAACATAGCATGTAAACACATTTACACATTGAATGGGGGAGGTTTAAAAAACATTCATTCGTCAAATTTCGGTCGCACCGAGATGCGACAATCGAGTGTACTACAATGAAATACTGTGTAAGACTCACCACAAATACAACAGTTGATGTCTGATCCTTCCATCGCTTCGTATTCTCGGAGGACCTCTATTACACCTTCTAACTCTAGTGTACGTGGAACCGCAGGGGAAGTTGTAGTCGATCCACTCCATAATTTCGCTGGGCTAAATCGAGTTTTTTTGTTCTCCGCTACTTCAATAAACTCTCCACAGTCTGCACTTACTTCGGGCATCTTCAGATAATCACTATTCTCAAGATACGGCAAATTTTCAAACGACAATTCCGGAAAAGATTCGCTTAGTGGGTGGGACGCAACAGCAAAGAAAAATTTTTCTTGTATTTCCACGAGGTCGCAAAAATACTCCAGCATTTGCATTTTGACAACAACATGGCCATGTTTTGGTGGTTCGTGATTGGTCAATTGAACAATTGGCCGGACTTGAATGGCAATATTTCAAGTTTCCTTTCACGTGATTGGATCAAATAACAAAATAACACTGCGGGTGTCACGTGGTGCTGATTGAAAAAGCGAATGAATGACTTTGGCGAAGCTTCTGCGCATGAGCAAAATATTTGGCGCGTAACGAGACCGCTTAGCATCACGGATATTTGGAGTATCGTATGGCCAAACAATCGAACGTAGTAAAAATATTGCTTTCGAATCTCATTTTAGTGATAAAAATAACTCTTACGAGATATTGTTTATAGGCAATCAGTGCAATAGCACTCGAAAGATAGAAGAAGCGAAAACTTCCACGACGAGATCTTTGGGAAAAAGCCAAAGGAAATAGCCAGCAAAGGTTTTATGTGGCGAAGAGGCGGAAAGCTTTCGAGCATTAAACTTAAAGCTCGAATTGTTGTAAACAATAGTCTTGTCTGGTCACACCTTGTACTAGTCTTCCTTTGTTCAAGAGTAATTTACTTTTCAGTGTTACAAATGACCAAGTCTTCCCTGACTAATTTGCAAAAGAAAGATTTTTGCATCTTGTGAGAACTCGTAGGACTGCGACTGATTAGAAACCGCAATTTCGTTTTTGTTTGGCCAGTTCGGCCACGTGGCGAACGTACTGTTCGAAGAGAAACAAAAGGGTTTTGGAGGCATGTGCGGAAAAACGCTTTTCTATATCAAATCTGCTATTGCTTTTTTTCAGTTCTATTGCTTTATTTACTCCTCTGCCTCTGGTCTTGCCAATGGCATGACTGATATTCACGGTGTTATTGAAATTTAAAACAAAAAAAGAACGCACAAAGGTCGAGTGGATTTAAGGTTTCCCGACGACCACTATCAAATAGATTAGACGGAGGTTTCATCACCAAGCAATCGTGCCTCATCCTGTTCCAACGTCACATAAGAAAAGTACTTGAACTTCGAGTTATTATTCCTTGGCCAAGAATCTTACGAAATTACATTAGTTAAAGTTATAGTTTTATCAAAAGCTTTTGTTCACCCAGGCTCCTTTCTCACAAAGAAAGCAGGTTCAGTTCCATACTTTTTTTCTGCAGCAGCAACTGAAACAAAAGCAAGCAATCTGACATTAAGAGAGTAAGTCCTATTTCATATTTTCTAGAAATGAATATAAAGTGATGATCTAAATAGATCGTCAAGGAGAACTGACTTCAAAATATTTTTTTAAAAAGGGACAAACTCTTTTCTTTACAAAAAAGCTCGTATGATAACGCAAATGAAGCTCGTTGTTCGCAACTGACATCTGGCTTTTTAAAAAAAAACACAAAGCCTGCAAGACTCCAGATGAAGAGAAAATATCGATATTTGCTTGTCGATGTTAATGAGCGATTTTTACAGCTTTTTACCTGTCAGATCGCAAAAACGGCAACTTTTTCAGCCAGAGCAGTGTATGTAGCTTTACAAAACACTTGTTTAGTGATCCTAAAAACAAGGTGTCAGTGTTTTGAAAGAAACTTTTTAAATTTCGTCTTTGTTCTTTTTAACCGAGATTTTATACGCGTCGCACAGCCAAAACGCACAAGACGCCGCTTACAATGTCCCTCTTGCTTTTTCCACTAAAGTACTTCGTTCTGCGATGCAGATAGTGTATGATAGTATACATTGGGCTCAGTACAAATTTCCAACAAAGTTTTCTGTTGTATGTTAATCTGATTTTCAATTAATGCGGGACAGAAGTCGAATCTCGGAAAGTTCTCAGTCTTTTTACATTGTAAGTCAGTGCGGAAATTGCCCCGATTGAAACGCGATGTACTATTCATGAGGAGAGAGCCATTAAATCATTCGATCACATGCTGGTGATCCAGACAAAACACTGTCTACAGAGAACAAATAATATTATTTGCGGGCTGACAGCTGCTACAATATAATAACTGTAGATGGGTGTGGTACTTATAAATTATTTGGATGAAGGCATAAAACATCTAGTACAGATTTCAGTGCTTTTGTCTCAGTTAAACCGCAGAGAGCAGATTAAAACCTTCACCCGAGAGGAAAGAAATCCTCAGAATTGAGCTGTCGAACGCTGAAGGATAATCACACGACTTCTACTAAAAACTGGAACTAAACGAGAAAATGCGTTAAATTTACTACAAAGTGTTTAGTTGAATAGCGCAGGTGATCTATTGATTACTTGTATTGTATATTTTTGAAAACACCGTAAACGACGACGAAATCGACGCTTCCCTTTTAATATTTATAAACAACGTATATTCAGCTCGCAGTGTTGCTTCACTGACTCTCTAAAATGAAGGCCAAACAAGATTTCGGTATCCCGACCTACCGTATTTTGATATATATGTATATTACCTCCTATTATGTAAGTATATGTATGTATAATTTTTAATTATTTTTTTTTGAAAGACATGACAATTTTTACCCGACTTTCTGATTTTTGAAGCCACCGGTCTGCACATGCACGTGTTTTATTATTTTCTTTCACGCAGAAATTACATTGCGGGCGTTTTCGGTGATAGAAATCGTCAAGTGCCTCCCAGCGTGTTTCCGTATATGTTGAAATTCTCGCCCACTTTTTATATTCACTTTAAGAAATTATTTATTATAAAATGCCAATCAATGATTTTTGGTCCTTGAAATTAAGTACAAAGTCCAGTGATCGGCGAATACGACTGTTTTAATTACAACAGATCGTTTACTAGCGTACATTTCCTGTATAAAAGAAGGTCTAATTTTGGAACTGAGGGTAAATGTTCGTAACTTTTTGATAATTTTAGAGTCAAATGTTCTTAAAATGTTATTACTCTATAGCAGTGCTCCCACCGCGATCAAAGTGGAGTAAGTTAGTGTTATCAAGAGGTATACAAGTGCTACTGGTTGCTTCAGGCGGCCTTTAAAGTTAAACAAATTTTCTCCACTGAATACAACAAATATATATAAATGTTCTCTACGTATCTGTGCATCAACATGTTCTGTCTTTAATTTGGCCGGGTGATTTTTTCGGTCTCAACGTTCTTATAAGAAAAAAGTTTTTAAAAAGAAAAAAGTGCAACTGATGGGCAAAGAACTACTCATAAAACTGATGGTTTGCCTGGTGAGTAAAACATGCTTTTAAACTTAACTTTTCTGTCCTTCTCACCACAATATTAGCCCTTTTTGATCGTCTATCTTCTTGCAATATCAATCATAAAATAAGTTGATCACTCGTGATAAAGAAACTTATCGTCTATTAAGCTCAGTCTAAGCTTCTGTTAGATGGCACAACTCCCCAACACTTGTATGAAATATATGGAGATAGGAAATGAGAATTCAGCACACCTTGCTTTAAATATCGCTTTATGTTCTTGAAATAGGTTCATTCATTCAGTCAGTGGAGTATATAAAACTGTTCAGTGACGACATACACGTTCGGCCCTCATATCATGCACTGCATCTTTTGTCATTAGACATGTCGAAGTAACGACTGCGCATGTGTGCGAGGTAGCAAGAGCCAAATATTTCAAAGAGCTAGGGTTTCTCGAAATCCAATTATACAGCAAATGTATGAAGGGTGTAACTTTTTTCGCCAACCTTGTGAGTTAAAACCCTTTTTTCTTGTTTTTTGCAGGTTTGCGTGAGCTTTGTTGGCGTTTTCTCGACATTTCGGTTCAGTCATTATTGGGTACGGACAATTTGATACTCCGGGAGGGAGTCTGAGGAGTGGAAGAATTAAAAGAGAAAAACAGGAAAAGAAAATAAAACTGATTGCAAAACGTGTGGATCAAAACGAAAATTAATTGTATGCACACCTAGAAACGTCAAAAAATCTGTATAGGAATAAGTAAAAACCATGCTTCCTCTTCCCTCGTCCACCCAAAAGAGTTGATTGATCAATTACTAGAACTCCACATCAAGCACATAGTAAAATTTCTTTTTATTGCTATAAAAGTATCAAATCTCACCGACACAAATTACGTTCATATTTATATATATGTATATATATATTATTCTGTACACAGGATTTTTTAAATTTAATTCTATTAAGGCATGTCTGTTGCATAATTTCGACGTACACGTTGATAGCGTTCAAGCGGTAAACGTAGTTGAAAAATATGCTGTTTGTTGCTCTACAAACCCTGCTAGAACGACGTCAAGGGCGTCAAATATCGCTATTCTCATAACCCGTGTTTATCCTCAATTTCTGGCTTACTGCACGGTGGTCGCGATTTGGTTTGTCCTCAAAAGTTGGTTTTGCAAAAGTCAGAGCATTGCAGATTTAGCAGAAATTTGTGCTCCGACCAGTTCTGTCCGAACAAATTGGTTGGCAACCAATCATACAAGGGGCGCATTGGAAAATGGAACAAACATTCAGAAACTAATACCTGATGTTTGTACTTAGGAGTTTGATTTTTGGGTCGTGAAGGATTTATATGCAACATGAAAATTGCTAGTATCTGGCCGCCCTTGGTTCTGCATACACGTAGATACCTGGGCGTTAACTCCTCAAACAGCTTCATTTTCCTGCAGGACCTAATTATACGTACGTAAGAAGAGATTTATTTAAGCACGTAAGAAACACTTTCAATCTATCTAATGCCACAGTCTTTTAAACTTTTGGTTTACGGGGATTTTTGGTAAAAAATTAGGAGCGGAGGAGGGATTAAAAATAAAAAATAAGGTTCATTTCAAAATTTTCACAAGTACTCCAAAGTTTCTTTACTATACTGATCTCTTTAAATGGGAAATCTGTTTTGCAAGGAAAATCACAAGGCAGGAATAAAGATTAATGTGATAAGCCCTGATTCATTCGAAATAAAATTCAAAAATAAAAAAAAAATGTAGGAAATTAACGGCGGATTAAAATTTTAAATTTTCCCAACTCAACTGGGAAATTCAGGTGAGGAGAATCCGTAAAACCAAAGATTGAAAAGCTGTGCATGGCCTGACTTAGAAATAGAAAATGACAGCACCTCTGCATATCATTACCTTTCTCGTCAGTTTCAGTTAATCTTCAAAACAAACATTACTGTGCGAAGATTGCCATAAAAATTTAGACTTTAACTTCTAACCAATCCTGAAATCTCAAATTTAACTTTGGTTTAGTCTACGATTCTTAACTGATCTAGAAATAGCTGTACATATTCATGTAACGGAGACACGGAGTCGAGGCAATCGAGACGTTGTGCAATACATATTTGAAGTTAACAACAATAAAATTTCTTTTGCAGTGTGGGAAGCTGCGCACCTCGATCGCTCTCGCATGTACAACCGTAAAAGCTCTATTGACTCCCCTGGGGAGGATGGGGGGGGGGTCTTGATTTTATCAGTGAAAAGGATCCTGAAAAGGAAATCTATAACATTCAACTTTTAGTGCATGTTTTGCCAATAGTGATGCAGGTTCACAAATCCAATTCACTGCACGTGCGAACCCACTACTCCTCTTTGGAAAAGGGGAGCCTTAATAAAAAGGGGTTTTATTACACATTTGGACGTCTACGGGGAGAGGAGGTATTACACGGAGGGAGGGGGGGTTAATAGAGCTTTTATGGCACGAGCAAGCGCAGTACAACTTAGAATAGAGACTTTGAGACACAACAAGGTAACCAGGCCCGAGATGTGAGAGGAGTAGTCTCTGTTCTCGCAGCCGGGTAGCAACTGCCTCCAGCTGATATGACACTGTGACGCAGTCTGCAAAACCGTATATCATGACACCTGTGGTTACTTGAAGAATTTTTGAGAAGATTAAGTCTCTTAAACGCCAAAGAACAAAGCGCCTTCAGTTTAGGCCTCCAAAATATTTGTTTCGTTCTCATGAATCTTGGTCTCTCAGTTGGACTCCTGAAACAAATTTAGAGATGATACACGGTTTTGCAGGCTACCTTGCCCCTGATTGGCTAATTCCAAAAACTCAGATCAGCCGGCTGAGGTTGCTATACAGACTCTCCAGTGCGGGACGACTGTCGCTGCAACTGGAGCCTCACTTTGTACAGCAAAGTATTGTGTATTGTGTGTATGTCAGCGAAAAGTTATCCGTTATTATAGATGAATAAAGTTCTTTCAGACAAACACCATGCATGTGAAGCAAATTGTATCAACCGTTTTCATTCAGATGATTATCTTCTGTTTATAACAAACCTCTAAAGTGGCTCTGTTTTGTACTGAGTAAAATTATTCTTGTAAGCCTTGGAGAAGAACACGGTGAAAAGAATAGACTTGCTGGAATTTATATTTAATGATGGAGGATTTTCTATTTTAGTTTCCACGTGTTCCCAAGTTCTGGCCACCCGCACTAAAAATGATCTGATATCTTAAGAATGAATGGAAATAGAATTCGCACAATTAAAAATAGATTGAAATCAAACGAAAGGATAGAAAGGCGCTTATCTGAAAGCAAACATAACTGGTACCAAACTACAGAATATTTTTTTGTCCTACTCGGTTTCAACTTCAAGACAAAGCGAAATGGTCATTCAAGGTTTTCCGAAAATAGGTTCCAAAAGTGACATTAATAATTGGTTCAAAAGCTAGAACGAATAACACCAGCCACTGCTTATCCTCAAGACAAGCAAAATGAGTGGTTGTTTTATAAATTCTATTTACTTTTTTACTTATTTCTACTCTTCAAGATAAGCAAAATAAATGGTTATTTTGTACTTTTCGACCAACACATTTAAAACCCCTGTGCACACGATTGTATTACTTACCATCCAATTTAAAATTGCTTTTTTTCGAATTGTATTTTAACAAATTTCACGTTATACCTACGAAAAGTGACCGACAATGATACCTACATGTATTACATGCACGCACACAAAACGGCGATGAATCATTTACTAGTAGCATTGAGTGGATCGTCGAATATGCTTGGCGCATCGTCATCGAATATTGATTTCACTGCGGATTTCTTCTCTGTTTTTTTCTTTGTCTTGGTTTTCTTGACAGCTTTCTCGCCACCAGCAGCATCTG
>JAOBYE010183551.1:0-17791 GCA_025403585.1 Parazoanthus swiftii
CCAGTTCACCCTGGAGGTTGATCGGCCGCTTTCGCTATTGTTAGTTAACGCCCACGTTTTTTCTGACAGGTTCGTAACATCCTTGATCGCCTCCGCGATTACTGGCAGATGGAAGACCTGAACTTTGCCAACTTCACGGAGCTGGACATAAACAGCCTGGGCTCGTTTGTCCAGGGACTGACGGAGGGTGAGCTGAAAAGCCTGCCCGAGAAGGTCCTTTTGGTCGCTATAAGGCGCCTTGGAGAAGCCGGTTTGCCGGAAGACAAGCTCAAGTCACGTGCTTATCTGGCTGTTGAGTACATCAAGGTGAGAGTCATTTTACCGGGAGAGTATATCTTGATTCGACATTGTTCTTCAGTTGACTCTTTTATCGTATCATTTTAATTTTGCGCCAAAGATCTTAGAATGGGATCACTAGTCCACTCTAAACTTTGCTGCAGATCTTTGGAATGCCTTGGACATTTCTGTTAAGATAAATAGCCACCATAGCTGGTTTAAAGTTCCCCGACTTGATATGAAGGGCAACAAACTGTGGGAGAAGGGGAGGCGGGAGGAGTTACCTTTCTATGTTTTGCTCCTTGTCTTTACGGGGAGTCAGTTTGAAAAGAAGTCTGCGGTATCATGGGGCCAAATTATGGAACAGCCTGAAACCTGAGCTGCGCCAAGCCCAGTCCCTTTCAAAGTTTAAATCTTTACTGAGAGTAACAGATGTATCTCGAGTCGTGCTTGAGGGCTAATAATGCATATGATTATAAATTGTGCAACACCTAGTCATTAATGTAAGTACTTAGACTTTTAAAACCTTTAGTTATTAATTTATTATATCATCAAAGTTGTTTTAATTTTAATGTTGATCAATATATTACATATAATATCTTAAGTGCACGGTTTTCATGAAAAACAGGTGCTTACATTATGAATATAATTATGTAGCTGATGAAAATCCGTGGATAAATAAAGTCGTATGTATGCATGTATGTAGGATGGTCGAGTGGACCTGGGATCGAACGTGGGCTGAGATTTGTCCATCGATCCGACTCCGAGGTTTTTCTTCGGGTTCTTCATGTTTCCTCCCTCCACAAAGTCGACATCTACGCTAACGCTTGTGCCGTCGAGCGATTTAACATAAGCCACTGGCTTGGGAGAATGGACAACCACTCCCAGCGCAACGACGTTAAATAGAATTTAGTTTAGTTAGTTTAGAGCTTGTTTGCATATGCAGGCTAGCTTTTGGGTCGAGATTGTGAAAGGCTCCTCCGAAGAACATGATAAACAGTATTTTGTCAGTTTGATCATTTGGTTCAGAATCCAGAAAACTTGTGCTTTCATGTTTGTTAATCCATGTGTACTAGACACTGTTTAATGATTCACTCATCTTTCTTTTTTAGAACCAAACCGGTGTGGACATTCTGAACGCTACGAATGTGCGTGACCTTGGGGGACTGGTAGCGGGTCTGAGCAAGAGCGCCCTGCGGAAGATCACCAAGGAGGGTTTCCTGACTAACTTGTATGACATCACTCGTGCCCAGGGCTTCACTATGGACAAACTGAGGGAGATTGCGAGTCTGGCTAAGGAACATTTTGAGGAAAGGTAAGATTGGCAGATTTTATTATAACAATATATTTCTCGTGTACGTGTACATTATTACATGACCAGTCGCAATTTAAATGTTTCCCTTTTCACGATCAAGAACCAACTTGGGAAAACGAAAAATCTATAAGCTATCCTGGCAGGGCGTGCAACAGTTTAGACAACATTATTGAAGAAATACCCGTCATATCGCTTTTAAAATCACAACTTGAGGTGTTTTTGACGTTTCTACAATCGTTGTCTGCTTTTTTATACAATTTTCATAATATTTTGTATAAATTGCACATATACTTAAGTTTAGTTTTGTTACTACAAAGATTGTTTTAGTTCCAAAACCCCAGTGAAAACCACCATGGCGAGTAGACCCGTGGTTAAAGACATTATTATACAGTTTGTTTGAATGATGAAGTAAGGTTTATGCCAGCTCTTGCTTTCAAAGCGTACGATATGTCATACTGCTGTTTCCCTCTGCATGGTTATATTAGCGATGTCGGCAAGTGGACTGGTGCCCAGCTACGCAAGCTCGGCCCAGCTGTACAAGGACTAAGTTCCAGTGACTTGCGGAAGATCAACAAGAAGTCATTGGAGGAAATCTTGGGAGATCTGGGGAAGATGGCAAACTTCACTGTGGGACAAGCAAATGCCTTGATTGGCGCGGCCAAGGAAGCCTGGGGAGAGAGTGGTAAGCTGAAAGGTCCCTTTAACTAAAAATGTTTGCGATTGCTTAAATACCAGTCAAGTCTCGATAACTCAAAAATGTTGCCCATTTGCTTTGTTAGGTCAAACCCCCTCCCTCAATTAAAGAAAAGGGAAGGGAGGAAAGAGATCGAAAGCAACTCGATTGGTAATGATAGTTTGATTATATCTCCCCGAAGGGCGATTCGGATAAAAATTAATAGTTTTACCTTTGACCTGTACTTTCCTTCCTCCGTTAAATTATTACGTACATACGGCAAGTTATGGAATTGGCCAATCACAGCACGCAAAATCAGACAGTCATATAATAATAGCATACATTTATTATATGGCTGACTGGTTTCGCGTGCTGTGATTAGTTGGTTTCAGATCCGTAAGTAGCTGTATGGACCTCCAGCTCTGGAGCGGCTGTCATTTACAGCCTCACTTGCTTCAAATAATCAACAGAACATGTAATAAGCATCTTATTAGCCTCGTTTGCTCGGTCCGTACGGCAAGTAAGTTATGGATCCTCGTTTTTTCCTTCCCCGCGCACCTCGCGCTTGAGCAATAAAAGGAAGGAAAAAACTCGGTCCATAACTTGCCGTACAGACCGAGCAAACGAGGCTAATAAGAGGTATATGAATTCAGGGCCGTAGCAAGGGGTAGGGCTGGGGGGGGGGCTCCCCAGTTTTTTCACCAACAAATGCGTCAAGTTCAACAAAATGCCTAAAGTCTGAGAAAAATGGGTAATGTTTCACTAATTTTCAAGATTTCCCGGGGAGCATGCCCCCCGGACCTCCTAGAAGGCTCGCACCTTCAATTCGGCTCTCGGCATCCCCCTCCCCCAAGTTTTTCAAGGCTTGCTACGGCCTTGGAGGTATATATTGTTTGAGGACGTGACAAACACCATCATCAGTATACTAAATGTATTATCTTTTTTCCCTCACTGAAAGATGTTGGCAAATGGAGTGGCGACAAACTGAGACAGCTTGGATCACTGGTTAAAGGACTGACTGTTGATGACATTAACAGATTGACAAAGGACGCGTTTGACCAGGCTGTTGGTCTTTGGGGACAGAGAGAAGACATTGACCTTCAAACTCTGAGAGCGCTTGCGGCCAAAGCGAAACAGGTGAGTAAAAATGACAGTAAACCAGTTCTCCTCCCTCAGGGCCCGGTTGTTCGAAAGACCGCTATCCTGCGTGCAGGCTCTCCTTGCGAGTTGAAGATATAGTTATGGGAAAGAAAAAGAGAAAAAAAAGTCGCTGAGAGAGGTCGCCTGTCTCAGCGACTTTTTTTTCTTCCCGCAACTAAACCGCAGGGAGAGCCTGTACGCATGCTACGATAGCCCAGGATTAAAACCTCGACTCGCATTTGGGTTTTACCTCCATAAAGATTGATTGGGGCTGTCTTTTCGGGTTTACGTAATTGGGTCTCCTTGAAGTGCCCTTCAATAATATTTTGGAAAGACCGGACGTGTTTGTAGATGAAGGAGTTTTGTTTAAAGTTTCGCCTAACCCTTAGTTGAACTTAACCCTCTTTCGAACAACCGGGCCCTGGGGCTTACTAATTGTAATCTTTTGATTGCTGATATTGATAAAACTCTTGATTTTTAGGAAATGGTTGGACCAGGTTTTACCGTCAAAACACATGAACTTCTTTACCACGTTAAATAGGTTTTACCATACTTTACCAAGTTTTGTAGGTTTTAACGATCGAAATATGTTTTTTAAATATTTTGTTATTCGTTCTTTCTTGATGCAAAGCTTATTAGTCGTTCCTTTGATTGCTGATATTGATGAAACTCGTTTACAATTTTTGGGAAATCGTTGGACCAGGTTTGACCGTCAAAACACTTTAACTTCTTTGCCAAGTTTAATAGGTTTTGACGATCGAATTATGTTTTTTAAATTATTTGTTATTCGTTCCTTCTTGGTGCAAAACTTATCAGTCGTTCCGCGATGAAGAATATATTAATTAATTATGTTTAAATTTGTTTTTGATAAGTGAATTTGGCTTTGCAAATTTTAATTTGCTATATATGGCGGCCTCCTCAGTTGTTCGCCACTTTGTATGAACTTTATCGGAACCATCATGAAAACCAACTTCCGAGGCCAGGAATTTCGGACATACATTGGAACATGACGAAAGGGGTATTTATCTGCCTTTAACCACCTTTTATCTTTTCCCCTTTTTTTTATTTTTATAAGAACCAGTAATTTGGCCGATGCTCATTGTTCTTAAGATTTTGGCGATTTTAGCCTCAAATTGTTCTTAAATTATTCTTTTTTCAATATGTGGTTTAAATCGAATAAAAACTAAGCCTAAGGTGTATCAATACATAATATTATAATGGAAAACGAATTGCTTGGCAGGTGTTTTTTTCGTGACCAATTCACACCCGCGGATTTATCATGATCGAGGCTCAGTAAGGTTTAAAAAAATAAAGCTATCGAGCCCGAGCCTCAGCTTGTTCTTAAATTGTTTTTAAATTTTGGCCAATCTGAGCCTCGTTGTTCTTATAAAATTGTTCAAGATTGTATAATAAAAAAATGCGTGTATTCATTTTTTGTTCTGTTCCCAGTACCTGGCAGACAGTGACGCGGGTAAGATGACGGCTGCCGTTGTGAAAAGACTGGGCCGAGTTGTGTTGGGACTGGAGCCCGAAGATCTGGAGAAACTCAAAATTGATAACGTCGATATCATCGCCGCCCTCGGTCGGGTGAAGGAATGGACAAGTGACCAGGTATTGCTGATGGTTGTTTATGATGATGGTGGTGGTGATGGTGATAATTTTCGTTGTCAGTGTTAATGTTAAGATAATCATGGTGATGATAATGGTGATGATAGTGGTGGTGATGGTAATGATGTTGTTAGTTGTCAGTTTAATTTAGAGATGGTGAATGTTGTTATGGAGGTGATGTGGGTAATGATGATGATGATGATGATGATGATGATGATGATGATGATGTTGATGATAATGATAATGATGGTGATGATGGAGGTTATATGATGACGGTGGTAATGATGGTGATAAGTGATGATGATTGTGATGGTGTAAGGGTGATGGTGGAGATGCTGATGCTGTTGGTGCTGATATTGATGATAATGATGGTGATAAAGACAATGCTGCTGCTGATGATGGTGCTGGTGTGTTGATGATGATGATGATGTAGAGCTGTAATGATCATAATGGGTATTTTAATGCTTGCACCGGTGTATTTTTGCACACTTGGTTTCTTTTTATATCCTGTCTTACTATATTTGCTCAGGGACAGGGCTTCTGTTTATAAAGCTGTTGCATTTGTTTTGTTCTGCTGTTGTGTTTGTCTTTTCATAATTTCCTCCTAGTTTTCTCATTCCTGCTCTAAATTTTTGTTCTCGTTTCTTGCTCCTTGTCGCCTCGGACCCGATCTTGCTCTGGTCTCTCAACCTTCTTTATCCCTTAACCGATCACTTCATTACCTTCTCACAGCTCGAGAAGCTGAAGCCCAAAGTGAAGGAATTCATCCGCAACAACGTGGATGACGATGTGTACATGTTCCTGGGAAAACTGGCTGTGATCCTCGAGGAGAAGGACATTAAACTGATACCAAAGAAAGCTTTCAGGTCAGTGACTAAAACGTTTGGGTCAAGTACCGTCGTTTGGGGGGGGGGGGATATTTCTTTTGTAAGATGTCATGGGAGCTCGTCGGAGATCCTAAAAAAATGCCCTAAAAATACTTAGCCACCAGATTTTGCTAACCAAAAATATACCTCTCTGCTTTAAAAACTGAGATCGGATCCTAATTTGTGCCAGGATCACCCCTACAAGTACCAAATATTTTCAAAACTCAGATTTTGACCCAGAAAACCCCTAAAAATACTTGATCGCCAATTTCAACCCCTAAAAAATACGGCGAGCTCCCCCGACGTCTAACTATAGGGACTGTACTAAGTACATCAAAAAGTGTGTAGTAGCTTCCTTGCTAGCGAAAACAGGTTTGTTAGCTCAGCTTTAATGGCCGTTTTTCCGCTTTACATGATGTACTGAGCGAAACAAAACAGACGTCTGGCTAGAATGACGATACTCTAGTGATCAAACGTTAGGAGCAATCGAAACCTGTCGTCGCTTGTATTCAGGGAGCCTCGTAATGCAAATTTTATGGTAGAAATTATCTTATATGAAGAAGTGATCAAGCTGAAACGAGCTGTTTAGTATTGACTAATGATTCCATGAACTAACTCTTGCTGTTCTTGCTCTTGTATAGTCTGGCTCTGAAGGAGTTCGGCGAAACATCAGGCTGGACAGATGATCAGTTGAAAGCTTTGGCAGATCGCGCCAAGGCGGTCTGGGGACAAACTGTTGACCAGTGGGAAAAAGCCAAAGTCAGCGAGCTGGGAGAAGTGATCCGTAAGTTGTTTACCTGGTTCCTCTCCCTCTTTTTGGTATTTTTTTTTTATTTATTTGTGACATTTGCGGCGGTGTTTGCCGACTGGAGCTGAAGCAATAGGATGCTGGGTCCCCCGCGAGGCTTGTCTCCAAATTAGGGGACGAGGTGACAATCCACAATACCGGCATAGGCCTACTACTATCGACAAGTGTGTGGGTTCTTTAAGTCCCTCGATAGAACTTTGAGAAACTAGACCAACGGCTTCATGTCCCTGTCCACGGACGGATTTGCTAAAGAAAGTCGCTCAAGGTTCAACCCTCGACCAGGTGCTAGGCCGGGGTATGAACTCGGGCAGTCAGAAATCTTACCAACTGTGCCAACCTCGCACATGGTAGTTCATCATATGAAAGATATTTAACAAAAACTTGTTACTACTATTGATAATTAAAGATTCTGAATAACACAAAATGGATCCTGAATGTACAAGAGTTTGACAGTAAACTTGTTAATCGTTTGACTCTTTGACCGATAACAAATCATTCCGTGATAAGGAAAAAGGTTTCCCGTTCTTTGTTGTAGCAATCAAACTTATTAGAATTATTTTTTGCTTGAAGTCACATTTCTTCCGTAAAGTACGTCACTGTGATTTGTTGTAAAAATAGTTTCTGCAATATATAAGTTATTGATATTACAATAATGAAATAAAGTATTTAAATTGAGATTAAGGTGATTTGCCTTTTCTTTAGGACTCAATTTCTGTTGTCATTGAGTCTCTGGATAGAGAAATTGAGAATCTAAGGCCTGCTTAAGGCGTCAAGCTACAATTAAATTTGATTCAGTGAAATTTGAATTTGAAGCTTTGAGGGTTCTAAAAAGTCAGTCAGGTAGTTCAGTTTGGGTCAATGACGTTTGTTGTCTTTTGTCGCAGGGGGCCTGGTACCCAAAGATATTTCCAAACTGAAGGCCGACGTAGTGGATGCCATCGAGCCAAAGAACATCAAAGCTATGACCGTCGAGCAGCTGAAGGTAAGAACTGCGGGCTCACCATGACCAACCTTGATCCCAGGGCCCGGTTCCTTAAGGATACACAGGACAAAACATAGATGTTCATCTCCAAAGTTCTGAGCTTAGCTTGCAAGATATTTATATGTAATGCAACTCCAGGTTAGTTTTTCTAACCAAGGCTAAGTTAACCCTCGGGTTAAAAACCGTTCCTCCTTAGTGAAGCGATTTTAAACCAAGCCACGGTTTGCTCATATTCCTGCATTCTCATTGGCTCCTGAACAATGAACTGACATGACAGGCGTGGCGTGATCAGTAACCCCAGAACTCTTTCACTTCCTCTTTCCCAGGCCTTCTCGCCACAACAGTTTGAAGCAATGGAGACCCCACAGGTTCAGGCCATCAGCGCGGTCAAGAGAGAATCACTCACATCAGAACAGCAACAAGCTATTAAGGACGTTATTGACAGGGACCCAGATGATGCTGACCCTTGGGGCCCGGATGGTGACTGTTCAGGTACGTTATGATCTCACTTGTAAAGGACGTTATTTACAGGGACCCAGATGATGTTGACCCATGGGGCCCGGATGATGGCTGCTCGGGTACGTTCTGATACCGCTTGTAAGAGATGGGTCCCCCCGTTTTCCGTTTTGCCGTGCCACTGAACTTTACGAAAGACTTTCTCGATTATCACGGTGGATTCGTGCCATTTTTATTAGCTGGTGTTACACAACCTTTTTGGCTTATCAGTTCTTGCACTCCCCCCAAAACGTTTTTTCCATGGCAATTTGAAAGGACGACAAATACACCCGTTAACGCTTGACTGAATTTTTCACAAAAGTTACTCGGCTAATATTCTTTTTTTTGTATCTTGATTTTTTCCACATCAAGGTGCATGTTTGAGGAAAGCTTTAAAGATTCTCAGCTATCATCAAGTTTTTGCCCCACCTTGACATGGTGGTACCAAATCCTTTTAACTGACTTTTTTAAATTGCCTTAAATGCGTTCCTTGATGTGCAAACAGTTTTTATGCAATAAAAAAGGAGGTTTATTGACTAATTTTGTTTAAGATGCAGTTGAGTTAGGTTATAGGGCTCAAATTAACCTAAAATCATGGACATTAACCTGATACCGGGTTGTTTTGTAGGAAAGTTTTGGAACGTTTTGAATACTTCCAATAACAGCAATTGCTCTCATTTGCATGAATACTGAACTCTTTTGCTGTTGTTTTACTACAGGTCACACGTGCAGCGGATGTCACGTCTACTCGTCCCTCTGGATGATTGTCGTGCCAATCGTCTCAGTAGCTGTGTACTTCAGACAGTAGCTTTGTAACCTGGTCGGTTATTGTGGCCGGAAGAGACGAGAACGACCCAATGTGTGCACACGCATTTTTATAGTTTGCTTTTTTATACAAAACGGAATTTGCACAAAATAACTTGATTTAGACCAACTCTTTCGGATATTCAAGTTTGAAGCAGCAGTTAGAAAGAGAGTCGAGAAAGCTGCAAGCTGTTCCATTCCTTTCACCAGTCCCTTCTCTTCTCTTATCCTTCCTTTCTCTTTTCTCTCTCCCCACTCCTCCCTCCCCCCCTTCCTCCTTCAGATCATCCAGCTATACACTTCATTTAATGAGAAATGATCTTGATTGTACAGGCCAGTAGATATTTTGCCAGCAAATTGTTTAGTCCTTCAGGTCACGTTAAATGTTTGGTGACCTAATCGAAGAATGTTTCCTAATATTTTTTTACATAATACCAAGAATTTGAGTACCAAAACAATACCAAAGACGGAATGGTGTAATACAAAAATGCAGTGAATGTCACTGAGAAGTACTTGATTTATAGTTATAAATAATGTACAGTTGGAAAAATACAAGGTAATTTTGAATGTCTAATTGTAGACTGAAAATTGGTGCAAGTATATGGCCGAACGAAATTGAATTTAATGTAAATCCTTATTAATTCCTAATATACATTCTAATGTTAACCCGATTATCCATCCCAATTTTCATAACTATGAAATTTAGGCGTTTGTTCAGGCGAAAATGAGATCCCAAGGTACCCAACATTTTTGTAGCAGCAGTATAATTTGAAGTTAAAACGGTTTTGCCCGAGTTTGATAGAAAAGGAAAGATGATTACGACAAAGGAATACCTTAAGTTTCTCTAAAAAAACAACTGTTTTTGTTTGGAGAAAATGATACCTTTTTTCTGAACGATATACTCCTAGACCTAACTGGAAAGTTCCTCGTAAATATTGGGAACTCCTTGATTGATTCAAGAAAAACTGTTGATCTTTCACGTTTAGTGCAATGTACAAGAACTGAGTAATTTCGAACATTAAACATACCATAGTGCCCCGGGTTATATTTGGGAAACCAACCAAATCAAAATGACTCACTTTTATGATTTTATTTTGTTTACTTTGACGTAGTTTTTCATGGTAATAAGATGGTAAATCTTTTTTTGTAGAAAAAAATATAAACTTTTTAGCTAACCTGATGATGACTCAGTGGTAGCAAACGAAGAGTTTCTTTTTGATAACATGTCTTGCCATCTTATATTCAATTAATCAATTTAGGTATTATTTCAGTAACCTGGATCAATGTCGAGAGTTATCACCTTGATATTTATTGATCAAAGCTTATAAATAAACCCATTCACATACAAAATCGCGATTAGTGTGTCGCAGTTTTTTTTCCTTGCCCGTCACTCGTCGAGTTTCGTTTGCGTCACATTGTCAGCGGTATTTGCGGTTGTTTGTAGACCAGCCTCACACCCAGACTTCTCGCAACTATTTGCGCGCAAGGTTTGATGGGAACGACAAGTATCTCGAAAGAAATCGCCACAGAACTTCCCAGGAAGTCGATAAAGGATCTCGCAGGCGCTTCCCTGCCCGTCTTTCGCTACCGACGATGCTTTGCGATTCTCTGCGAGTAGTCACCATGCCTTGCGGTTTGCTCTTGACCGCTAGGCGCCTGTGGAAGAGACGGGTGGTGTACCCTGAGCAGTACGCAGACGAAAAAAAATTCCAACGTTCTAAGTTTTCTCCTAATAGGGAGATTAAGGTTACAGTACAGTCTGGAGTGGGCTAAAACATCAGAATTCTGGCTTAAATTAATATAATTTTAAATTAAAAACCTTTTTTTCCCCGAAATATCAAACTGTTATCGAGATATTGAGGTGGAAAACAGTCACTGCACCCAGCTACTTTTTCTTCAAAGCTAATTTTCTCAAAATAATTTTCCGTACAATGTAGCACAACACAAAAGACCCCAACTCAATCCTCTTTTTCCCTATCGCTATAAAATTTGGCACAGCAACAGTATAAAAACGTGTCAGGAAAATTGGAAATTCCATACAGTTTTTTTATTTATGGCCTTAGTTCTCCACGAGAACTTAAATCGGTTCTAAAATACAAATGATGTACGCTAACGAAAATCCCTGACACCTTAATAGTGATCAAACGGTGCTGAGTTTAGAATGATAAATTTGTACTGAGGGACTTGGCGCTTCATGAAAGGAAAACGTACGCGGTTGAAAACAGCGGGCTGTTTTTCGTTTAACAAAGGCGACGTTAGAAAAACAAGCCGGCTTGGGACAGGCTGTAGTCGGGCTGTAGCAATGTGCTATTGGTTGTGTAGAGCTATTGTTAGACTACAAGGAAGGTCAAAATGCACATGAAATCCGCTGGCCAAGCAGACTGCCTGACTGAAGAATTTTTGTTGACGACCGAAAAACGAGAACACCGAAAACTATAGTCCGGTCACAGCCCGAATAATAACGCATTCCATCGTTAAGACAATTTAATAAGCTTTGTAGATAACCGGTTGAAATGAACCGATCTGCGAACTAAAGCTGAAAACACCGCCTAAGGTGGGCCGCAGTTTTGCGCACCACGTGCACGGGAAACAGCAGAACTTGAAACGAAAGTCGAATTTCTTAGAACATTACCTATCTTCTCCAAAGAATCGAGAAAAAGAAGTTTTGTAGGAAAAATAGACTGAAATGCAGTCTAGTCTAACAGTTTATTTACGAGATCATTGTCACCGTTTCTCGTTTACTCTGTGTTTAATCACACTCAAAAACTTCAAAACGGCAGGATTAGATCAAGGGAGCACGCGAAACAGCTTGTTCCGAGGTCAACAAGCTTCCTCAGTTTGTCCGTTCGGCCGCCATCTTGGATTTCGCCGGAGCGGGAGCGTATTTCGCTCCGGCGAAATCCAAGATGGCGGCAAACTGACGAACCTTGTTGACCACGAAACAAGCTGTTTAACGTGCTCCCTTGGTTAGATACGAAACAAAGTCCTGCTAAGACAGCATTGCATTTCCTATATTATCTAGTCAAAGACCAAACTTTTTTTTCATAGAAAAAAATGTACTGCTATACAGTCTAGTCGATTGGAAAATTTAGTTGCGAGATCATTCTGCCGTTTGCTTTTTCACGTTTGCGTGGTGATTAATCTACCAAATGTTTGATTAATCCTTTCAACCAGCGCCACTTTCATCAACATCTGTCTTCTCCTTACACTTTAAATACAAAGCTATTTATTTTGTAATGAGAATTGAAGAGCTGGTCACACGCAGAAAACGCTCAAAGAAGAAACTTGTTTAGAAGGAAAATCATGATAACATGCAGGTTGGGAGAAGTTAGCAACAAATCATATGTCTTGTTTGGGGCTGTAGAGTCAATATTATGAATTTTTAAAACCTCTTCAACACTGAACTAAGAACCTGGCCGCCCGGTTTTTCAAAGTTCAATTAGCCTATAGTACTAATCCTGAGTTAACCTTCAACAAAACTAGTAGAGTCCTAGTTAGTTAGTTAATTAATTAGTCCTAATTCTGTGTTTAAAAACACAGAAACAGAATAAATCGGGCTTTGAACAATGATCTTCAAGTTTAGCATTTTTGCGCCATATTTAACATGTCGATATCTCGGCTTCAGTTTTTTTAAAAGAATCAAAATTTTGAATCATAGCGACATAGCACCATAGTGGATGCAAGTTTAATAATATTAAAAAAGTTTGGGGGATGAATGTCATTGCATCATTTCAATATATAAGAGGGTCGCAAAGTCGTTGGTTGGAAACTTTTGGTTCGCTCAAGTTTTAAGTAACTTAAAGTAAAATTTTAGATTTAATAGTCAATGGACGAAAACCAGCTCGTATACTGAACGAAGAGTGGCACTTGCTTGTTGCGTTAATTCGAAAACTTTTTCCCTTCTTTGATCTCTTTCCAGTTCTCCCAATCACCAACAAAACTTCAGGTGATTAAGACTACAAAAGGACATGCCGGAAACACACCACTGAACCAAGCTCACAAATTTGCAAAAAACAAGAAAATATGCAAAAGTTAAGGGTTTTATCAAAACGGGTTTGCTTATCTTGCTTTTCTTCGCCATTTTTGAAAGGTCACTCGCAAAACTTTTTGGTCGAAAAAAGTTACACACTTCATACTATTGTCTCAAAAATTGGATTTCAAGACGCCATCTCGGCAAGCTTTTTTTTACTACTATTTCAACATGTCCCATTAAAAAGATTTCAATATCGACCTCTTGTGCAAAGAGCAGTGATGTAAAAGACCTGGCTTATATCAACCCTTGATAATGATCTCGGTGGTCAATTGTTTTTGTGCTCCCTGCCGTGCCAAGCATACAGAATTCCGCAGGAAATTGCATCACACTAATCAGCGGCCATTATGAATCAAACCAAATTCAGAAAACAACCCTATCAGAAATTAGGAAATAAAAAGTCTACGATCTTCAGCTTGAACTAAGTTTTCAAAACATGAGTGCCATTTTTCAGTATGTTTAGGGGCTTTAGGTAGAGTTCTCAGCGACTTGAAGATGTCGCAACCAAATATCTACTTATCTATTTTTGGCTGGCGATCAAGTCTTATCCACGTAAACAAGTATTTTTAGAAATAAGAGAAGCGTGTGATAGCAGGTCCCCTAAGGAAAAACGTGCTCAAGTGCGGGAATTGGGTAATCGTTTATGAAAAAATAGCCGTGTAATGAACAGTCTGCACGGCTAATTTCTCACAACTTTAGATATTCATTATTTTGGATGGCAAATCCCAGTCTTTTTCCGTGACAAATCCAAATTGTTTTTCTCTTCTTGTTTTAGATATGTTTATTCACAGGTCGCCCAAGCTCTGGGTAGTCTATAATATACAGTATGGTTTACGTTACGTAACACCATGTTGGATCGAGTTTAAGAGACTTTGTATGGGAAATTATCGTTCGAACTATAACTTACTGTATGAAGTAAAGGAATTAAACATCCTTGCTGCATATACTTGTGCCATATATGTCAGTTTGTCTCCTTGTAGAACATTGGGTCATTATGTCGTTTATTTACCGAAATATTCAACCCTGTAAATCCTATAACACTGATCATTTTAATACCTGGAGCGCCACTTTACTAATCAAAGGTCAATCATGAACCAATCACGATGAAGCAATCTGGTCACGTTCACGTAGCTTGTGTTATAAATGCATTGCGCACTCGGCTAACTGCACACAGTTATAGTTACTGCCCTCTTCGCTTCAGGTTGTGTGAGTTTAGTGTGCAAGACATGGCCGCGTACAAGCCCGTTCAAATAAACCTCGGTCATCTCCCTGAGTTTCCTGCACAGGAGAAAGTTTACGAGTTTGGCGCGTCGGTGCCTGGCGAGGTGAAAGAAGTTCTAATCTACACGTTTGTGACAACACACACCGAGGGAGAGTTTCAGCGGGGATACTACGAGATATCGACCAAGGATGGGGACCATATTTACAAGCAATATCTGAATGTAGCGACTGGTGCAAACGTGGCGGCGGTCAACTCGGCCAACTTGTGGTTCCCGGTCGGAGATGGCAAATTGACCATCAGCTTGGTACATCCCCAGGACAAGAAGAAAAGTATTGCACACAAGGGGAAGGCAGCTAAGAGCGATGATCCACTTCAGGGAGAGTGGAGCAGTGTGTTTGTCACTGGGTACCGTGCGTGAGACTCTAGTGAAGCAATACTGAAACTTTGCAGCCGCTGCGAGGGCGACACAACGGCTGCTTTTGGAGACGACGAACTTTGCTTTAATAGTTCTAAAACGTTTTTGGTGTTGACGAAAGGCATAGATAATGCGTATAGATGTGTGAACTTTGACAAGTGAGAATGATGTTACACAAACTCCAGGCGTGTTTACAGTTCAGTGACAAGTCAGTTTTCGGCTTGTGTGACAAGAACGAGTTTGTCTCGAGCATTTTAGGCCTTGTATTGTGGATACCAAGACAGCGATTGACAAAGTTTTGCAGTGGTACTTGAAAGTTGAAGACATTGCTGAATCTATCGATGCTATTGAGTATATTTTGTAATGCTAGATCATGCACACATATCAAATTAAAGTTTTAAAATGTTCAAAAATCTCGTTGTACTTGTGTCTTGTAGATGAAGACAAGTGTTGTTTGAGTTTCTTTATATTGCACGCTTGTGGGTGTGTTTCTAGATTATATTGCGTTATCGATATCGTTGTGCTCTGCATGCAAGGGAGGATTTCATGGTGTTACACAATTACACATTTTAATTGTTTTGAAATATTTCAAAATTTGATACATCTGATGTGACCGATCCTAAACTTTCAATTTATTAAAACAGCCGAAACATAAAAATATTCTTACTTTACTCACTTTTATTTATGCCCATCCCTCAATGATGAACATAACTCATAAGACATATGCGAATGTCCTCCAACGCACACTATGATTCTTTGCCATCTCGGTGATCTGAGGCTAAGACTTGCCAACTTTATTAGCTTTTCTTCACTGTCCTTTGCCATGTGATTTTTGTTCATCCTCTCCTTCTTTTCCCTGCTGGGTTCCAGCCCAGGGCGTGTCTTGTTATATCCGTGGTTGGTTTCTGAGGGTGTGTCCAATCCTTCGCCATTTTCTTCTGTGTCACTCACAGGTTTTTGTTGTGATCTTCTCTACAAATCTACTTTGGTAACTTTGTCGAACCACCGGATGCCAAGTATCCATCTTAGCGTTTGTTGATGAATGTCTGAGCTTTTCTTACGGTGTGCATAAAAACAATCAGTAAACATTTGTTTTTGGTCAGATAATACTATGGTTCGATTATAAAAATAAGAATTAAAAAAAAGCAAAGCACAGTCGCGGGTCGGGGGGGGGAGAGTGGCAACATTATAAATTTAGTTATATTTTCCCGTTTGTTTCAAATTTAAATTGTTTACATAACTTAATAAATGAAAGTTGTCAAAAGTTCGTTGAATACAGAACAAAAGAAAAACTTCCTTAAATGTTTTGAAAAACCGAAAGCAATGTTTAGCTTCCACGCACACAATCAACATTCACCGCGCAGACTATATACAGTACAAGAACGAGACGTACCTTAACGAGGGTCTGGATGGGGTTACATGTCATTGATAGCTGATGTTCGCCCAAAATTTTAACTGTTAACTGATTTTAGACATTTCTTTTGCTGACAACTGATAACTTGGTTTGTAACTGATAATTTACTGATACTTGCCAAAGTCCCGCCCGAGCGGTGACGTTCGTTGGCCAAACATGGAATGATTAGCACGTTTTCTCCGTTGTGAAATCCTCACGTTACAAGTACAAGCTATATCCATTTCACTTGCAAAGAAGCAACAGCCAATAACAGCTACTATGTATTTCATTCTCGTTGACCCAGGGCCCGGGGGGATTCTCCTTGGAATTTTTGGTGGGGGTGTGCCGCCCGCATCTCCAAATTCAGAGTCCAAATCCAGACCCAAGTTCAGACCAAAAAATGCCATTTTCCCCACCCATTTTCAGACCTGACCTCAAAAATCAATACCCGTTATCGCAACAAAGATGAATAGGTACTTTAAACTTAGCTGGAATGATATATTATATCAATTTACCTTTCTTTCTCACCAGTTATTCGCTCCGGTTGCTGGGAAGAAAAATAAGTGCATAAGCTTTCGTGAACGTCCCCCCGATAACCATACCCAATTTATACCTGATATAGGGGAGTACCTCCCCCCCCCTCACCCGAGGCCAAGGGGCGACTAAACCAAAGAAATTTTTAGTATAATGGTCCGAGTAAGAACTAGGCAACCTTCTGTTGTTCTGTGGCATTTCGCTTTTCCCACATTAAAATAGTTAGATTTTCATACTGAGAATACATCAATGTATACGTAACATGTTTTTGAAATAAAATATAACAACATTTTATTTCAAAGCGACGTTTCTTTTGTGCTGCAAGATTTCAACCAATCGTGAGACTACAGAACAATAGCCACGAAAAGCTTCGAATCTTCCATGTTCCCCACATGGAATTTTTGTTGCATTAAATCTGGTGATGTTATCGTAGATTTTCATGTTTTAGCCAATGCGATGATCGGTTTATTCACTGAAATCGCAATTAGCAACCTTCTGTATCTTGTCCGCTGGACTGCCTAGCTCTTACTTGGAGCATTACTTAAAGAAGCTAGCTGTAAACTAAAACGTGACATGCATATTGTATTAGTAAACAAGTTTTCCGACGGAGTTTGACCCGTGACGACACCAGCCGCCAGGATCGTGAAAAACAATGCGGGCTGTTTACCAATTTTAAATTATGGGACCGTACAAACGTGCTGCCGCGCATTAACTGGAGCAGCAAAACACTACAAACAAAACAAGAAGAGAAAGTGCCAACGCGTTTGTTTTTCTCTTGTTTTTTTACTTGTTAACGCACTTGTTGACATTGAAACTCAATTTTAACATTTTAAAACAGCTATGTCCAGATGAAATTGAATGGTATTTTAAAAACGTCAAAAAGGAAGATAAAATCTGTATTTGGTAAGACTGGTACCTTCTTATGAAAGTCAAATGATTTCAGTGTTGTAGCGACCAAATGAGTACACACGAGAAAGGACCGTATCGAATCTACAAGTGAGTTCAAATCATCCTTGAATTTAAAAATCTCAGGTGGTCAACTTTAAATCGTCTTTAATGTTTTGCTAATTGTCGCTAAGTTAACTAAATATATTTAAAACCGTTCGGGAATTACACTTGAACTGTAGAAAGACAAAATCATCTCCGTTATCTTTTTTTTTTGCAGATAACTGAGTAGTTTAGCTGTATGTTGTGACTGTATGTCTTTTTCAGAATACTGCCTGTCGACCT
>JAOBYE010183662.1:0-17790 GCA_025403585.1 Parazoanthus swiftii
CCCCCCCCCTTTTTCCTGTAACGCCAACTACATGGTTCTGCATGGTTTTCTCGTGGACAGCCTCTTAGCAAAATCAGAGTACCTTATTGCCTGAAGATGTAAAGGTACATGGAGTAAAAAACTGCTAAATATTCTCTAAACATATAGGAGCTATATCAGTTGCACTAGGCCTTCTGAAGATGTACATTTTTCACGGTATTAAATAATAAATTAAATTACATCAAAGTAATCATTAAGTCTCACTCGTCGCAAGTCAATTTATATCCGATTGCCATATTTCTCCATAATGTCGCAGTTTGTTTACACTTTCAAAATCTATACCGTCTCCATACAAATTCAGGGAACTTAAATTTTATCGGCTTTGATTTTTTTCCTAATGATCAAATAACAAAAGCTTTTGTACAACTGTTCTTTGTTTGTTAACACAGCTTTTAACGCTAATAAAGTGACGTCATTGCAATAAGTCACGCAACTTGTGTTTTGACTGAGAAATTTCAATTTTCCGTTAAGGAGTGATTAAATGAGGAAAATTTTGCCATTGCTTCTACCTATTTTAAAGTTTTCAATCGCTTAATGATGTTTTATCATTTTTAGTACTTATAACTCAAATTTGAATAAAATCTAAAAAACTAGAAAATCCAAGATGGCTGCCAACTCTGGAGAATTTCGCTTGTCGAGGTTGCAACGGAATCCAATTACACTATGTTTTATTGAAAGTACAAGGGAAACTAATCATATAATGCCGAGTTTCATGTCAATCGGATGAATTCTGCCGAAACTTGAAGGGGGTATGATTGGGTTTACGAGAAAAATTTGTGGTAACTGTCACAAAATGTTACGCAAGTTGCTGCAAAAGGTACTGTTGATATAAATGTGCCGCTTGTTGAGCGAACGATACAAAACATGTAAATTGTTTGAATTAAAATTCAATAAAAATTTGATGCAAAATATAATAACTTATAAAGCACATTGTACAGATCATAAGCAAGCGTCACCTTAAATAGTACAAGCTCATACTCACCTTTAACTCTAACTATACAGGATGGGGTTGCTGAGCTCCATGATCCGTTTGGTAAACATGTTAGCTTTCCTTTTCCTTTTAGTAAACGATCTCCCTTGCAGAAGAATATAACGCTTTGTCCTTCCCACAGGTGCTCTCCTATTCTAAACCCATTTCTAATCAACCCAGGATCAATACAAGTGCGCAGACCTTAAAAGAAACGAAAAAAAAAGTTAAAAAACCCCTTCTAATTTTGAAGACATTTGATAACATGAAACGACCAACGGGAAAAAACTCAGTACATTTGCCTATTACCTTGGGTCTTTTTATTGCAAGTTAACCCTAGGAATCTTAACAATAAAGTCACACGAACACTCGAGGGGGGCAGGGGTGTCAATCGGATCCACCTTCTATTTTCGTTACAATTCATTCAATTGACCTGGAATTCGTGAAGCTTCCCTTGATCTTTAAATTAAGCATAGTCACGTGGTGTCTCATCGGTTTCCAGGGCAACCGTGATGAGTGAAATTCCAAAATTTGGCTGCCTTCTTGGATTTTTTAGATATTTTGGATTTTATTAAAAATTTCGAAGTCAACACATAAAAATTTCGAAGTCAACACACAGTTGCGTGACTTTTCGTGATGGCGTTCTCAACTGTGAAAATACCTAATTAGCGCCAAAAGATGAGTTGTACTAAAAATCGAGGGGGGGAGGGGAGGGGGGTCAGTTGTACCACCCGCGAGATTACTAGGGTTAATAATGATAAACCGCTTTCATGAACATGTCTTAATTTTAGACCAAGCCTAACAAATTTCATTATTTTTATTGTGTTTATAGCAATGAAAAAGGCTCCTATCGATTCTACAAAGGGTGCTACCTGTTTAGGGACATCAATAACGGATAACATACACTCATTTTAAGAAGATAATCAATCTTCTGTTAACGAGAAAGCAGTTTAATCAGAGTTACAAAAAATCGTTTTTATTGTTATTTTAGGTTTCCCAATTTTATCTGGGTAGCAAGGCAGAGACTCGATTCCTTCATTTCTTTTCTTTCTTACTCAATTTCATTACACTGTTGCTGATTCTATATAATTATAGATGAATCGGAGTGCAGTTCTTGAGTACCAAAAATATTAAAAATATTTACTGAAAAGTTTGAAAAATGTCTCATTAAAACTGCTTTAGATGCGTTGTTCCGAATGCACGACAGCAAATCTTTTGTTATACACATTCAATACCGCCTGACAATCCAGAAGATAGAATATAGTCTATGATTGTGATTATACCTGGCCAGCCAGTTAACACAGTTTCCTAACGTGATCCAATAAGAGTGTATCCTTCGTTACACAAACATGACTTGATATAAATTAACTAGCAAAGAAACTAGAGCCAAGTCTATGACTTAGATGGTCTGGTCTGAGTCTACTGACCATCCTATAGACAGAGTATACAAACTGGTCCTACGAGATTGTATCCTTTGTTACACACTTACAATAATGATTCACCAGCCCGGATCTGTGATTACTTGCAAGATGGACTTGTCTGAGTCCCTGACATTCCGGTAGACAGAATAAAGTTACCGCTCCCAAGAGATTGTATCCTTTGTTATATACACTTACAATATTGATTCACCAGCCCAGATCTTTGATTATTATTACTTACAAGATGGTCTAGTCTTACTCCACTGCCCATCCGGTAGACATAGAATTGTATCTGGTCCCACAAGAGTGTATCCTTTGTTACACACAAATGATATCGATTCGCTAGCCCATAACCTATCCCCCAGTCTATGTCCATTTGTTGGAATACCTGGATCGGCACACATTCTCAGCTCTACAAAAAAATAATACTAATGACATAACATTAATAATGGTAATATAGATAATAAAGATAATGGCAAGAACAGTTGCTAGGTAAAAAGAGCACTAAAAGAAAAAAATATGTTGCTAAAACATATATAAGCGAATTGGATACCGGTCAGCGCGTTTTGAATAAAACGAAATGCGCGTTGTTCTTAATGATGTGACGAGTTTTCTTTAAATCTGGCGTTGGGTGAACAAGGCGTCTTCTAGAAAATTAAACGACAATCTTAAATATTCGCTTAACAGTTGATTTCTTGATGAGCTTCGTTGATGTCGCGTCGAATACACTAACCCAATTATATTTAGTAAGGCAGTGTCAACTAGGGTTTTAAATTAATCAAGAATCTCAACCAAAAACTGCTGGAAGGAAAAATGTTTAACTTGGTAATACAAGCTAACAAAAAGCATTTTTTTGTGAACATGCAAATAATAGGGGCGACGTTCTAGGAAAACTTGGACACCTAATCTACGTTTACAACAGCAGTGTAGCAGTGTTTGCCCTTAACCCGACCTTTTCCGGTCTGAATGTGGTTAATGTCGTTGTTGAGTATTCTAGCTACTGAAAGAATGTTTGAATCCAACTTTCTTTTTTACCTAATCTCAGAGGTGTTAGACCTGAAAATGACTAGTGACAGACATTAAGCCAACGTAACTTCGCATTTAGTCTCTTTTACGTACCAACTCGAGTATTTGCAGTCAACGAGTGGGTTGCCGTGTTTCTTACTTCGCATTTGTAGCTGTCTGATTGGCCGGGAGAAAAACGTTGGATAACCAGCGTCGACACAACCACAGCTGACCTCATTTTAGTTTCAATCTTTTCATCGGACACGTGACCACCGTTCTTTGTCCAAACTACCATGGGACGAGGAGAACCTGAGGCCGAACAGCTCAGACGTACGACGGCATTCATTCGTTCTACGAGGGTCAGCAGCTGGGGGCTGTCAACAAGTTTGACAGGTTCTGTTGATTTTGTGAATGTGGTGTCGTATTAAAACCAGTTCTAATATAATAAATGTCTCACGGTAAGGATCATCGCTCGCCTTTTTAAAATTCAAATATTGAAAAAGTAAAGTTTTTTTACAAATACATATATACCCTTATAGGGGTTGCAAAGTTTAAAATTGAAATTTCTGTCTCAAAGCATGATATATTGAGTGGCTTAACCTTTTGAGTAAAATATTTATATTATCTTTGAAACATAAGTAAAAATAAGAAAGAGGTAAACATTCTAGCTCAAGCAGCAACTATAAAATGGAGATTTTTACTGTGTCAGCATTACAGAATATTTTTTTAAAGCAGAAGCACAAGGATAGTAGGATAGTTTTTAAATCTTTTATGGTCACACACCAACTGACTTGACAACGAGAGAGATCAAATCCAAAGTTGTTCCCAGGCTGTTTGACCCTCGACACATGTACGGTCCACTGTCCGTCTTCCTAGTGTTTCTTATGACAAACTTGTTATTCCTTTTGACAAATCGTACGCCAGAGATAGACAACTGGTTGGAACGTCGCCACGTTATCATTGGTTTAGGATATCCAACGATATCACACGTCAGACTCGTTTCCAGTCCCAAGTAGCCAACGGTCACAGGTGATGGCACAGTCCAAAATCTTGGAGGAGCTTCAATAAGGTAGAAAATGTTCATAAACTCCTATTTAGTATAAAATGTTAGTTAATCTAGAACAAATTAAGAAATATCCCATGCTTAGCGTGCCGTCTATCGAGTTATGAATGCTCGAATACTCTAACAACTTGCCAAGTGCATCTATACCTCCGATAGACGCACAATTAAAGTTTGGACCATTTCTTTTAGAATATTGCTTCTGCCACTTTTAGCAGTATTTATAAGAAAAAAATACACAAAAGCTGATAACAAAAAAAATTATCCTTAACATTTCTGAGCGTTTTTATTGGTAAAACGCAAGTACGCCATTTAATAGACGCGTGGACGTGCGTCTATCGAGTTATGGATGCACGATCGATCGCCCCTTAAAAAAGCGCGCAAAAACTTGTAAGTTTTGTTCTAAATCATTTTAGTAATTTGTTTATATTCGGTCTGTATCAAAAAATGTATTTCAAAAGCGAAAGTGATCATGGGATAAATCTTAAACAACAGTGGATAATATAACTTATAAATGGAGTGGCAATGAAACTAATTCCCCCTATTCCTCTCAGGTGTTCATTTTCCACCCCTTCCTTAAATCTGCTAACTAATTATCATTTGTTTCGAAAACTTGCAAGAGTATATATTAGGTGACTCTGACTGATATTAGACTAGCATGTTTAATAATTTTTTTTTCTCTGACCTTGTGTTTCTTTAAGCTAAACCCATCGTATGGCCATAAAATAATTCCAAACTACCCAAAACGTTGCTAATAATTAGGCATTGTATCAAAGTAAAAATGCCGGTTTCTTAATTTTATTAATAATGTTGTTAGTATCTATCTTCCAAAGGCCTTTGCGTTTTTAGAGAAGTCGTGTGTAGGAAGCCTTCGTTTTCGAGGTTACAAGTTGACGTAAGGGTTAAAAGTAAAGCAACTAGCATAATCTACTTTATGTCCGAGATAAATATTAGCAACACAGGCAATATTGTGACAAATATAAAAAAAAACAGAATACGAAAAAATGTTTTTCTCCTGTCCCCCATCCATCTCAGATGAAGAGGATTTTCGTATCCCGTCTCCTTTTCACTGACACAAGGTCAAGCAAACTAAAGATGATCTAAAACCTTTAACGGTTATTCGAACATTCTAAAAGGTTTTCAAAATCAGACAAATACAAACACAAATAGAAGATTGTAACAAAAACTCCAGTTTTCTATTTTTGTTTGCATGATTAATTTAGTATAAGCTAGCTCAAAATGGTAGCATTTCCTCAAAGTATTTATCTTATCTCTGGACAACGTAATATTAAAGTTTCGTTTAATCCACAACAAAGCCTCTAACTTTATAGTTCGAAAATACTTGACTGTTGGAGAATTGAAAGGTGCTCAAAAGGACATTTTTTTCGTTGTTTTTCCTTGTATAATTCTCAAGCAAGAGATATGCATCAATTTCTCAAATGGGTGCCGAAGGTCTACCGAGAAAGTGGGAACAGTATCGAAAGTTATAGCTGGTATGAGAGAACAGAACTATTTTTTTATGATCATACAGTTAACATTTGGAGCTCAGATAAAGCAAAAATCAGTTTTAAAAGCAAATTCGGTAAGTTGCTTCATTGCTGTGTTTTAACGACGATCTTTATTTCTTGGTTTCAGTTTGTAAATCTTAAAACTGAGCATGTATGCCTTAGTTGAAAAGGCATCGGAAGCATTAAAAAAGCTTCTTCCCTTCTACGTTCGTCAGAGGCTGAGACACTATATAACAATCTTTTACCTTTGACGTTTACGTTGACCACTTCCTCGACGGTTCCAATAACGTTTGTGGCATTACAGATGTATCTTCCGCTGTCTTCAAATGTGACATTCTGGATGACCAACTCTCCAGTGGAACTGTTTTGTGAAAGGGGCTCTCTCCTCAACGTTGTTTTTTCCCGTCTCCACGATATCTCTGCTTTTGGATTTCCACTGCCGCTACAGTACAACTTTAACGTCTGCTGTTCGTTCAGAGTAAGAGACTGGGGCGAGACAAAAACCTTTGGAGGATCCTTTGATATACCAGGCTTTCCCTGTGGACCCTGAAGGCCAGGTGGCCCTTGTGGACCTGCTGGACCTGCTGGAACTATCTATTATTTATTTTACCTATGCAGTGCAATCTTCTTAACTAACTATTATTATCCTTGTCATTATTCTTGTTATTTTTCTTGTTATTATTTTTGTTGTTGTTGTTGTTCTGCTTATGACGATGATGATGATGATGATGATGATAATGGCGATAATGAGGATGATAATGTAAGGATAAAAGATTCGGCTAGAGATCGAAACCTCTTTGTGAACTCGAAAATGGACACAAGTATTTAAAGGTCTTAATTGTCATACCACATGGTCGTAGAACTTCAAAATACGGTTTAATGAGTCGTCTTCTGTACAGTTAACAATAACCAATGAAAACCGCGAGGACTTCACCACGCTTTAAATGTAAATACCTATGGCCCGCATCTGTGCGGAATAGTTAACGCTAAATTGATTCATTACTACTGTAATTATTTGGAGTTTTGACGTCAGTGCGACCAGCTCATTGACTTCGGCTGGTGAACTACATGCGAAAGTTTACATGTTTTTGCGTAAAAGGTTACTGGAGTTTACTATTACCAAAGATTATTAGAATATTTAGTATACTTGGTCAAATAGATGTTGAGGATTTAACCACTTTCCGGATTGTGTCTAACGTCGCCTAGCAAAGGCGTTTTGAGTTTCTCGCTACTCACTAAAGAGAAACGTGCATGAATTCTTAGTTAAGAGGCTACTTCGTAGCCTCACTGGGGCTCTGCTTCTATAGACCTCACTTTTTTACTGCAGCTGAGAAGGATATACGATAAAGAAGCAATTATTTACTACCTTAATTATCACTTTTAAAAATCATGATTTTATTATGATGCTTAGTTCTAACCTAACCCGGTACCTTCCGGCCGAGTAAAAAGAAACTTTATCCCCTTTCATTAAAATTATACCATTTTTAAGAGTATTACGTTCTGATTACGTTCGTGATTTTATCACGTACCTAACTCCTGAAGATGATCATCAGCCGATTGTTGGTCGCGTCCTTCTGTTCTTGCTTGCATGTGAAACTCTACTCGAACAATTACAATGCAGCAGAGAATGAAACTGGTTATTGAAAGCAAACAGAAGTGTGGTTTACGTTTGCAGTTAGACATGTTTGGAACTTAAGAACCGGCGTTCAATCCTTTCTCTCATACGATGAACTGACTCAGTGGCGGGGTCACTTCTCAGTCCTAGATCGTACGATCAAGTTATAAAAAACATAGTGTTCAGTTCCATAGATTCAGTGTCTCCATAGTATTTACACAAGATAACGCACCACACTATGTTAGGAGGAACAACTGATTCATTTCATATAGTCAATCATTATTTATACACAGTAAACTGGGCACAGTCAGGAAGGATCTTTTTAAGTTATCGTAAGGGAAATGGTGGTTTATTCTAATGTAGGCATTATCAATACTAAAGTAATTGCGGTTGGAATATAGGAGCACGTATTCTAACACCCCCACTTGCTCGGATGCTTCGAGCTTTGCAAAGTTTAAGTACATCGACTATGTTATTTTCACTTACAACAAACTCTAACTTGATGTTTCTGTTCTGTTCTGAAGTTTTAAAGTGATACTTAATGTCAATATGCTTTGACCTCTGCTGATTTACTGGATTTTTTGTTAAACTGATTGCTCTTGATTGTCTACTTTGATAAATACGTCCTCAGTAATGAAGTTAAACAAATTATTAAATAATTGATTTAATGAAATTAAAGGACCATTTTCTGATAGCTGAAAAATATATCCCGTGATGCTACGTCTGTCCTTTACAGATTCTCCCCAGTCAGCATAACAAAATCCAACTAACGTCAATGGTGACGCTGATTTACTAAATATCACAACTCGTGCTTGGCCATGCTAAGATCTGACTCAGTTGGGTGTGCCATCTTCTGTAAAGTTTAGTTAGGTAAACCCTTTTACTCCAGCGCCGAAGCGACTCAATGGCAGGTCGCTATTGGGGTATTGGGATATCAGTTTTGCAGCTAATCAACACACTGTCCTGGTAGATTTGTGGTTAACACAAATACGAATACCCAGAAGCCTGCTGGTATTTACGCCAAGGCGTTCGACAATTTTTTTTAAAACTTTTCTGAATTTGGATGCAGAAAACGGCAATTCGTGTCTCAAAAATAGACACCATGGGCCTGGGTCCTAAGGAATAAGGTATTTTTCTCTCCCTTGATAAATGATTGCCAGTCTTAGGTTTAATGGCTCCGAAACTGGCTTTCAAGAAATATTTTTAAGGTACCTACCTGATGACTGGCTTTTTAATAATGTTGTTGTTGTTGTTGATGTTGTTTTTGTTGTTGTTGTTTTTGTTGCTGTTGTTGCTCACGGTTCTTCGTCTTCTTCTTCTTCTACTCTTTTTCTTTTTTTATTATTATTTATTATTTTTGATAATATTAAATGAGTAATAATGTTATTAATGAGTAATCATGTTATTTTTTTATTATTTTTGTTATTATTATTAATGAGTAACGTTGTTGTTATTATAATTATTATTTATATGTTATATTTCATACATTAAATATCTATATTTCTTCATTCATTTTATTATAATTTAATTTCTTAAATAAACAATGAGTAACTAAATGAATGGAATATAAATGAATGAATGAATGAATGAATGAATGAATAAATGAATGAATGAATGAATGAATGAATGAAAGTATCACTGAAAGATTGATACACATACACCTCTGTCTCCCTCTCTCACACACACACACAGGCACCCACCAGAGGCATTAACCTATATATCGCAAAAAGTTCATTGCGGTTTTTTCGTTTTCGTTCTTCCGCAAGTTCATACTCGGGTCACTACAGTCCTTCTTTCAATGTCACGTGACTCGAAAACTGCTCGAGCTCGCGGAACTAACTCAAATTCTTGCTGAACGGAACTTGAGTTCTTGTCGAATGGTTTCTTGTTTGTGACTGAAAACTACTGACCCTTTATAAGCCTTTGCCGACATTCTTGGTTTTGCAAGTATTTCTTCCTAGTCGCTAATTTGCACTAAAGTTATGACAGCACTTTAGTTCTCGAGTTTTCGAGGGCGGCGAAAAAATACAATTCATATCTTCAAGCCGCCGTGCATTTTCTTGTTTGGTTGCCTTATAAGGCGAGCCCAGTTAAGTGTTAAACGTTATTCAGTCCTCCTCAATCTAAACTGCATTCCTAGTAATATCAACCATTTGCCTAGTTCTACAACTCAGTAACTTTTTTGTCGTCCTCATAAAACTATATCGATATTTATCGGCATATCTAGCAGGTGTAACTTCACGGGGATAGAAACTTCACAGCAATACTGAATCCACATGAATTACACTAGTGTCGCGAGGGTGCAATGCGTGAATGAACTCGACAGAAATTAACGTGGTAGAAGTAATTAATCAATAGCCAGTAGACGATAAATTGTACAGACTTCAATGTCTTAAGCAGAGTTCAATTGAGCTGACAATTGACAAACTTGACACGTGCGTTGATGTAGAATGTCGAATATTGAAAGTCGAATGTCGAATGTCGTATGTCGTATGTCGTATGTCGTATGTCGTATGTCGGTTCAAACTGAAATTTGATAATAAAAGTAGATACTGACTTAACTAATATATCTAAGCATATAAGATAAATTCACACAATACTATATCATAAATCAATGACAAGCAGTAATTTCACACTAGCACATATCGTGTAAAACACGCTAGTTAACTTGTGCAAGCACTAATTGCGTATACTACAATAGCAAAAAACATATCATATTTATTCAAAACTCGTGAGCTTCAACAAACTAACAAGCTCTATAATAGCGGTAAAATCTTACGCTAAGAAACATTACTATAATCGCACTCGTAAATACAATAACAGTAGTTCTCAGTAAAATCTAATGACAAACTCTTACTGAACTAACAAAATGAAAGACTAACGTATCTGAATTGTACCAAAACTAACCTAGAAAATAAGAAATGAAATCTTCACTTACTTTGTTGCACATACACCGGATAGATAGATAGATAGACTTGACTTGTATAGGTAGATTTGAGTTTTCCGTGTAGATAGAAAATGGCCAAATGCCCCCAAACTTGCTAACACAATAGCAGTCCACACTAAAAACTGACTTGATGGATAGAAAACTGACTAGTATAGTAAGGAAAACGTGCTTAATTAAAGTTAGCGGTACTTACGTAGTTCCTGAACGGACTTAACAAGATAGGGCCGTGCAACCACAAGGCTCAATTATGATACGGTATTTGAAAGGAACAATTCAACATGATTGCAGAGTTTGCTAAATTCTAATAATAACGAAATAATAATATTAACGATATTGATGACATAGAGGTTTCGCGTTTCAAACCCAACATTAGGTTTCTCACAAAGTCATACACCCTCGCGGAAAGGGTAGTTGTTTTTATACAGGTGTTTGTCACTTGCCCGACTGCTGAAAACGCTTAACGACCAATCGGGTCCCTTCAACATTGTGGTTTTGCTTGCTAACCACTCGATCTCCCGCTGCTTCTGTCAACATTCGATTGATAATGATGGAACAGAGAGTGAATCTGACTATTAAGGCAGAACAGAATTGCTGTTTTAAATGTTATTAATCATTATTTTTATGCGTTGTTTTCAACGTTTTGAAATACCGATTTGCCAGAAATACTTCCAAAATTTGACACAGTGCAAAATGTATGGCCGCCATCTTGGATTTCATAAAATGGCCATGGTGTTGAGCATTACCTATGAAGTCAAGTATCACGTGCAAAGCTACTTAAATGTTTCAAGATTGTCGCATAATTTACTTTTCTAAATTGTGCTTTCCCATAAATTTTAGGAAAAGTGAGCAAATTTATTGCCTGTATCTTGAACATCAAGAAAGTTCTCGACGGTTGAATTGGCGCGGGCAATTTCTGCCCCCAATCCAGGTAAAATAGATTTAATTGCCCTTAGTACTTTTTTTTAAGCAGACATGCTATATTAGGTCACCTAATAGCTTGAATGAAGGGAGGACAGTTAACGTAGCTGGATACCCACGGCGAGTTTAATAACAGAATGTATTTATAAAAGATAATTCCGGATCAGTAACACCGGGATTCTTTCCAATCCAAGTTTGTGTTGTCCTTCTTTCCAAGAAAATGTGACCTTCTCTTTGTGGTTTATCATATGCCAGTGCTGTTGCACGTATTGTGCACTTTATAACTTTTTATTGACAATCAATTTCTGAGCAGAGATCTTTGTCTACACGAATAGTACATAGGCGGCGGAACAACCTTAAAGATACTGGAGCTGCGGGGGGGATAACTAGTGACTCAAAGAAGAGAAGGAGCAAAAATTCTTTATGATTTTCAAAATTGTTGGAGGGACAAGTTCCCTCGTTTCCACTCCCCTCCCCCCCCCCCTTGTACCAACAGGGCTGTAGCAAGCCAAACTGCAAGGGCACGGCGACAATGTCGAAGGTGCGAGTCTCCCAGGGAGGTCTGGGGACATGCTCCCCCGGGAATTTTTGAAAATTAGTTTGTTTAAAAACTTATTTCCTGGGTGTTTAACGCCCTTTGAAACAAAAATTAGTGTCACTCTCCTTGCTACGGCCCTGAGCAATAACATTTTTGGGTTTGAGCCCGCGGTATTATAATAGGGCGGCGTCGTATATTGTATGTGTTTGTGGGCCGGGAAAGGGGGAAGCAATGTGCTCTGCAATATTTTTACATGATGAATATAGATTTTGTGAACTGTCAGAAACTTGTAAGGAATGGCTTCGTTGGGTCCGAATTTTTGTAAAGCTATTCCTATTACCGGCAAGAGTTCAAAATAAATTTAATCCACCCCCACCCCCACCCCACCTCCCTTCTCTCGTAAAAAGGCTGCAATTCAGGCTGAATTTATAATTTGACCCGCGCGCCATTTGAGTTGATAATCGGTCTACGGAATCACCCCTCATTTTTTTTATTTCCGGGAGCCTCCTTTGCACAGCCAGCAGGGGACGCGGAGGCAAACTTTAATTTAGGAATGGCGGCTGCACGCCAAAATCTGCAAGCTGGTTTATTTCGCATGCACTAATTGTATGAATTTTTTTTCATTTGGTCAGCGAGATTAAAGGCAAATTTAAGTTATAAAAGAAATATTAATTTGGGCATCGATTGTTTCCAGCACTAAAACAAAATCGGAAAGAAATAAATTTTATATGAAGGCCGTCTTCTGACCCCTTCAGTTCAGTATAATTTTGTTTAAGTTGTCATAAGACGAAACCAGTGCTATTATTCACGGATGAGTATTAAAATATACTAACTGTTAATGTGGGGTATAAGAAACTCTATATCACACCGGGCGAGAGAGCTGTCAGTTAGACAACACGCTCAGTAAGTGACGATAAGCTCACTTAGACTAGATAATACGAATAAAACAGCTGCTTGAACTGAACAGGTGCACAAAGGGGCTGATTACTACATTTTAACCCGCTTAACATTTTCTCTCCCCCCTCCCTCAAAAAAGTAAATAAATAAATGAGTAAACAAATAAATAAACAAACAAACAAAAATATAATAATGATAATAATAAATCACTGCAGAATTCTTGTTTTCTGAATCAAGCTAACACAGATGATTAATTGCAAGCTCGCTGACATCTTTGCTGTGTTCCTATGCAGAAAGAAAAATGTCTTATTAAATCTTTTGAATTTACCGTATCGAGTTTAATCACATTTTGCTTTTTCTGTCCCTACCCAAAATACCTATACCAACATGTATCAGTTCCGCTAAAACTTAGAAATCAGCTGTTCAAGTAGACTGTAAAAGCTATAGGTTGTTACAATTTGAACTTGTTATATAGCGGAATGATATATATTATATATTCCAATGATATCAGTTTATTCCTTTGATTTCCTGTTTGCTGTCAAACTAACACATCTAAAAGATTTGCAACTCACTACATTGTTGTCTTACACAAACAACAAAAAAATGTGCTATTGGCAACAATCTGACACTATATATTGTCAAGTTTAATCACGTTTTGTTTTAAGTTCTTTTACTCAAAACAATAAATCGGAGAGAAAGACATGTTGTGTTTCCATTATGGAAAACCGTATGAACATGCAAAGCCTGGCCTTAATTTAAAACAAACTAGAACGTGTCAAGTTTTAATCACAATTTATTTTAAGCGATTTTACTTAAAATCACGGATCGGAAAGATTGTCACATGCAAACTTCTGAAAATACCTTTCTACCTATCATATTGAAAAATATCTTTTTACCACTATGGAAAACTGCATCAAGACGTATAGCCTGAGAAAAGTTATATTGTGTCCGTTTTCAACACACAAAGAGCCACAAACAAGATACGGTTCTGTTAAGACATTTAAATCTTTGGGTTTATCAACTATTCACAAAGATTCGGCGAAAACTATAAGGTTTTACAACTTCAACTTATTAACTAGCTGAATGATGAGGGTCGTATTTTCATCGTTGACCTCTTCGTAGAAAGATAACGACTCTTCCAATGAGACCAACTTATCCCTTTGTTGTCTCGTTTGTTGCCAAGGTATCGCCCGTTGAGGTTGGATTGGTGACAGCCCTTGTACCACCAGGCGCCTGTGAAGACTTCAGCACAGTTATAACCATTATTTTCCTGATCCTTTGTAGAGAAGAACATTCTGTTATGATAGGCCAACGAGTCACCTGCTGTACCAGAGTAAGAACCGACACTCAATCGATATTTATTATTCTCACCACCCACTCTAAAAGTGCCATATTTCGCATACGCTCTATTCCCGCTCCAGTCCTCAAGGTCCACTCGCAGCACCGTGTTACCGCTAATGGTCAGTCGATGAATCTTGTCGTTCCCCAACCAGAACTCTCCAGTCAAGGAACCGAACCCGTTCTTGTAATCTGTCCAGCCCCGATAGAAATCAACTGAGCCGTCCTTCCTCCGTTGTATCACCGTCCATCCCCCTCCATCAGTGTCCATATCACAGAACACCTCCAGGTCCTCGTCCATCCGGATCGACTGTGAAGACCCCAGACCCCAGACCTCAGAAATTACAATATTTAACGCAATAAAGAAAAAAGAAAGAAAGAAAGAAAATCAAAAAAAGATAGATATTTAAACTGGTACAAAAATATAAAAAAAGTTGTTGATTAAATATTACTATACATCTATATGAAGTATGAATAAAATGAGTGTAGTAACAAATCAGAATGTTTTTCAGACACAATGTCTCGGAAATTTTTTTTAAAATAAAAACCTTATTACAAACAAACGGGGAAAAAATAAAGTCGAAAAAACGGTTCCAATGGCATTAAAAGAATTATATTTACTTATATAAAGCAACTTCAATAAATACTCTCGTATTATACGAAAAGAAAACAATTATGAATACTAAAATAACAACGCATAGAAGGCGTAACTTCCTCAAATGGTACCGTGTATATTGATTGAAAACTCTCCATCTTTAAAATATTACTGATACAATCAGTTTTATAATGCACTGAAATAAAGAGTGGCTTGAAGGTGAGGCGGGAGATTATTGCACCGACAGCGATAGGGAAATCTTACCTCTTGGAATTGGAGGAACGTAACAGAAAGGGGGCGTTGAGCTCCATGTACCGTTTGATAAACATGTTAACTCTCTCTTCCCTCTGAGTTCAGCGCCCCGAATGCAGTAAAATGTAACCTTTCCTCCTTCCCGCAAGCGATTTCCTGTTCTAAAACCATTCGTGATAAACCCAGGATCACCACAACTTCGCCGACCTGTAAACAAGAAAAAAATTGATTCATTCATTCTAGATCAAATTTCATAACCCAAGTAAAAAAAAAAAAAAAAAAAAAACCTTTCCGTTCAATGTTTTCTTTTACTGTCTAACAGTTTGTTATATATAGCTATAGGTGGAATCTTAGAGATATTTCTTTGTTTCTTTTAATATATATTTCAATATGTGCACACAAAGAAGTTCGTTTTTCCTTTTAAATAAGCTATATATCTTTAGATAATTGTTTTGTTGGGCAATACATTTCAAACTTTTGTTGGAAGACAGTATGTAATGAAAAAAATGACCTTGTGGTGCCGTGCACTGATGTAGAACAAGGAATTAATTTACATTTTCCCTCACTTTACATACGGGTAAATATGATTAATTATGGCCGCTGAAGGATGGGTGAGATCGAATGACTGCGGTTGACAGCGGGAACACCCCATCGCGGAGAAGAACATCATCGAACCTGGGACGCACGTGGGGTCGTATCTGGTCCCACGAGAGTTTTTTTTTTCTTGCTGCACACATGCGATTGCAAGTCACAATTAGAACACAGTCTATAATTGAAACTGCTTACATGAAAGTCTAGTGTGGTTCCACTGTCCATCCTTTGTTGTAAATATATAATTAGGATTTTTACTCACCAGCTCATAACCTAGAACCTATTCTATGTTTGTTTACTTACAAGATGGTCTGGTCTGGGTTAAAAGCACCGATCTGGTCCCAACAGAGTATATCCTTTGTTACTCATAAAAGATACCGACTCACCAGCTCAGAATCTAGAAAGCAATCTATAATTATGATCACTTACAAGATGGTCTGGCTTGGGTCCACTGTCCATCCGGTAGACACAGGATTGTATCAGGTCCCACAAGAGTGTATCCTTTGTTACACACAAATGCTATCGGCTCACCAGCCCAGAACTTAGAACCCAGTCTATGTCCGTTTGTTGGAATGCCTGGATCAGCACACAATCTAAGCTCTAAAAAGAATTAAAACAATCAAGGCTTAAGTTTTCCCAACAGTACATTGTATAAAGTAGAAAAAACAGTATATACCTACTAAGCTGCGGGACGAGCTCTTCAGTGAAGCCGTTTCAGCTGCTAGGCCAGAGAAATATGTTGAGGCAGTGTTTTCAGGTATATATAACTTAAGCATAATCATTGCCATTACCATAATCATAATAATTTTCAATACCAGAAAAAAAATATTTATTAAAGTTTAATCAATGTAATGGAAAATAATAAGCTAACACAAAGCTGCTTACGTGTCTAAGGTCAATATTCTATATGCAATTACTTGGAAAATCATTTGGGCTGATTTGTACATCTCGTTTTGTTTAGTTCATTGCTGATATCTGAATAAATATTTTTACTCTTCCTGCAATGTCAATGATGTATCGTCTCCCGTGGAATATCAACAAGTATAACATCAAAAACACAAAGGAGACAACAACTTACCAACTTTCGTCGTCGCATTAATTTCTGCAAATTGCGCATTTCTAACCAAGCAGCTGTAGACATCCGATTGGTTCGGAGCGAAGTTTTTTAAGACCAGTTCCGTTCTCACCACGTTGTAACTCAAACTAGAAGTTATTTCAACGGTCGGTACTCGGGCGCCGTTCTTTATCCAATGCACTGTGGGAAGTGGATATCCTTTTGCTGAACAGTTCAACCTCACTACGTCATTTTGCCGTTGTGCCAGGATTAAGAGCGGATCGAGGCTTGCGGACAAAATCTACAGGCTCTGCCAAAACCGTAAAACGGAAAATTAAGATAGGTTTTGTCTTCATTCTGCTCTAGTATGAATTTTAGCAGTATTTTTTTTTGCAAAAGAATTTGTAAACTGTTATAATAAAAAGGGTGAATAAAGCTGTTGTTGTTGTTGTTGTCGTTGTAGTTAAGCAACATAGGCGTGCTGAGACTGGGGAGGGACGCAACACATTCACGCCAACTTTGAAGTGTTATTTAGCTTAGCGTATTCAAAATAACTACATTGTGAATGCCAAATAAATCCCCTCCGTTTCTTTTCTTTTTATTTGGGTTTTTTCTACGCAACAGCGTTTACAGTTTGTGGGTAGGGGAGGGATGGGTGACACGACTTAAGTTTGCTAGAAGATAAAAACATCATACTTAAATGTTGTCTTAAAGAATCCTTGTCACGTTCCACAATGCAATGCGCCTTTGTTTGTTTGGTATGTGATCCAAGACGTGGTATATGACCCTAACATCGAGACTTTATCAGTAAAATCAAAATGGCGTCTTGCTCTTATCATTCGGCGTTCGACGACCCTGATTCAACAGATATCCAAAACCGTCTTTTACACGAAGGAAATTTTCGAAGAATGAGTATGGGTCTTTTGTGGCAGAAAGTCAAGGAGAAAGTCAAGGAGAAAGCGTCAACATTTTAGAACGAGCTGAACCTACATGCGCTCTGGCGACTCAGCGAACGGTGGTGAGTTTAGCAATTTCTTATTTGTCACGA
>JAOBYE010183773.1:0-17789 GCA_025403585.1 Parazoanthus swiftii
CCGCCTGCACATGGCACTAATCCAATCTGTGGCAACTGGAGCATGTTACCAAAGAGGCAACACAGTGGCTGGGTCAGGGTGTGCATTCAGATGCAGTAACATCTTATACACACATTTTACTAGTAAGTATTCCTGTTCTTGACTTTTTGGCCCTAAAGGTTTTTTCATTGGTTGTGCAAATAACCAGTTAAGTTACTAATAATAACAATAATAATAATGATAATAGTAATTATGATTACAATAATAGTAATAGTAATGACGTCTCAGAACGCACTCTTTTGCCTCGCAAAAAACAAAAACCGAGGGCTTATTTATCTTTTTTTTCTTACACTACTTCTGCTGAATACCATAGTGTATAAAGTACCGGTCATCATGCAAAGCCGTAAAGTCCCTGTTTTTCATACAAAAAGTCGTCTTTACTTTTTAATTAGCCTACCAAAGTTTAACTGATGAAAAGTCCTTCGGCGTTTTATTTTCTTGCCGTCTGTCAAAGACTGATCAATTAAAAAATGTGTGTAGTGCCTAGTTTATTCTAAGATTCGTAGGGAAGAACCGTTTGTTTATACCCAAAAAGTTATATATATGTATGCTTGCTTGTTTTGAACTTTGTGTTCATATGTTTCCATCCTCATCCTTTACAGCAACCAGCAGGGCAATGTTACATGTCAGCACTACCTTTCCCTTCCCTTCCAGTTCCGCTGAGAATTCCGTCAATTTGTCAACATCCACGTGACCAGGGTCAAACACTCCCTGTGTGGACACGTGTAACCATTTCATCCACTCATCCAACGAGCTAAACTCGTAATCATTTGATTTGTCTGCAGTTTCCATAATACAAAAACCAGCCTTGACACAGCGCGCCTTCATTTCCTCAGGACTTTCCAATATCATAGCGTTCGTGAAGAAATTAAAACGTTCCTCCGAGAGTACTGATTGCAAGATTTTGGTCATGCCTGGACACCCCGTGGGGAGCAATAAAGCAACTGTCCCCCTTGGCTTAAGGCTTTTGTAAATATTAGTGAAAGCTTCATCTTTGTTATGAATCCAATGAAAAACATGGTTGCAGAAGATGATGTCATAAAGAGCATTTCCCATGTTCGGAAATCCATCACTGCTGCCCTGCACAAAAGTTAGGTTTTTCACGTGATCATAATCCCTTGATGCAACTCCGATTCTGTCTGCATCCGGATCAACAGCTTTCACTTCACCCCTCGCACCAACCCTCTCGGCCAAGAAGGAGGAGAGGTAGCCTGTGCCACAGCCAAGATCAAGTACAACATCCCCTTCTTTTATGGGCACCTGTTCCATCAAATAGAATCCGTCATTCGTTTGAAAGCTTTCTACTGTGTCTTTGTAAATCTCACTTGTTTGGGCAATTCTTGACTCTTGGGATCTTGACATTTTGATAGTAAAAAAACAAAACTGTAGAAAAATCACATAATTGTTATTATTAAAGAAGCACTAATAGCCATGAGAAAGGAGTCTTGGTTCTTGCCTGAGTATCATTTTTTTGTTCATGGGACCCTTGTACCGCCCTCAAATGTAGTCACTGCCAAAAATGTAACCCACCCCCCTTATTATTTGTTTTCATTTTCGACCACTGAAAGCATCAATCATTCAATGCATATGAATGATCCATACATACTACATTTGTGATATATCGAAAACGTGAGAATTCGATAAACTTGATTAATTTACATTCGTGGGCAGGAGTTTCATTTGATTTAGCCATGTATCTAAAATGATAAAAAAGTGGAGGTTGCTTGCAAATACCCCTTGCTATGTACAATATATATCTATATCTATATACCATCATTGTAAAAATATTTACATTATTGTGATAAAAAAAAAACTACAAAACACTGCCTTCACATTCTTAAAATATCAACAAACATCCCTTATGCTCAGCCGCCCATAGCGGCCATGCAAATAATATCCTGAGTAAATTGTTTAACTAATACCAGCAAACTTCATTTCGTCTCCCTACAAACCTAAAACGGGCAAGACAAGAAGGTGAAGGAGTTCCTTCTGAAAACTCATTTATATATACCGGTACTAACTGGAAAGTTAATAAAAATAAGTTAAGGGTCATTCAAGACAAACCTCACAATTGCCAGACCGTCAGCCGAGCATATACCGAACGAAAGTCGTGTATCATTTCGTTTGATCCCAAACGTAAGAGGTAGCTTTCACGGTTTGATAAAGTAGTCCTCCAATTGCTCGACAAAAGACATTATAAGTACAGATTGAAGTAACTGCTGTTACAAACAATCAAATAATTCAAGCTCTCTCTATAGAGCATGCGCTGTATAAACCAATAGAGCACGCGCTCGGAACGGACTGGAACTGTATGACGTCATAGTATGCGAAAACCTCCGTTTCGCCCGTCCACACGAATACGATAAATCTCCATTTTCAAAAATCTCCAGTCTTTAGAGCGTTTTGGAAAACCTCCGTTTTCAGTGATCGAAAACGCCGTATACGTGTGGACGGAAGGCGAAAACGGAGAAAAAATCCGTGTGGACGGGGCCTAAATCGCCGTGATCAATACTGCACTTTGAGTAAAAATAAAAAAAAACTAGTTTAAAAAGTGGCTGAGGTTTAGTTTGTATGGAACAACTGTGAAACTGCCTCTAAGACAAAATATGGCAAACCTTACAGTTTCAGTCCGCAATAACTGAGTTGACACTTACTCTTTCGACTTCGTGTTTGGCGACTCCTGTTACAGTGATTGTGCGACAACTCAGTAGCTTACAATATACGCCGGACCGCTGACAAGCGAGATGGCTTTAATGCAAACGTTTGTGAAGCTATTATATTGATTAAAGGCGCCTTTTGCGGCAATATATTTAATATGAGCTTGCATTGTCTTCGGAGTGTTACTGAATAGCTAGCTTTTGAAATAAAAGCAACAGTAGTATATATAATGGCCATCCTCGGAGGTCCTGGGGTAGATCTGGAAGGAAATTTTTAATATATTGATTGGACCACCCCTGGGATTCGCTTCTACACTTTAATACGTTTCCCAACCCTATCACATAGTCTAATCCAAGACTCGGCTAATGCTAAAAAACCTGAAGTACCTGAGACCAAAAAAAACCAGTCAGCTAAAGAAAGCTCAGGTTCATCTGATGCTGTTACTGATTTATATAATTGTGCCCAATACTATAACAAATCAACACTAGGGTATATTAAACTTGCGGTAATCTGATTGGTACGCTACTGACCGTCTAATATCATTAATTATATAGCGCTCTTTCCTGAAAAGTCAAAAAGCGATTTACAATATTAAAATTTGAAATATAATTATAAATATCTTTCTAGAGCAGTATCGTAACAGGAATTTAAAAAAAGATTTTAAAATATAAGCTGCGAAGAAATATTCGAACTAGTCTGTATCAGATAAACTTTAAATTTTCTACTTAAAATCTTCAGTTGGTCCGGTACACATAAGTTTTTTCATCATATCATCATCGGTCGGCTGTTACACGGGCGACTGTAAGGCGTCTCCAACCAGCTCGGTCTTGGGCAGCTCGAACAATATCAGCCTCTGAGAAGCTACCGGTGGGGTCTATCCAGTCCTTCGCTTGCTGGGAGAACAACCCTTGTTGGCCGCCTGGGGGCCTTCATCATAGACGTTGACTGGCTCCTCTTTATCCATTCGTAGAATGTGGCCAAGGAACTTGAGTTAACGGGAAATAACTGTTCTCATTAGCGGTTTTAGGGCCTTCTAGTGGCAGCGCACTAACCATATCTTTTCATATTGTATGACGGTCAGCCTTCAGTAGTACTTGTCTCAGATCGGAGGCTACGCTGCGATACATATGCACTCTAATCCAAGACTCGGCTAATACTAAAGAACCTGAGACCAAAAAAAAAAACAGTCAGCTAAAGAAAGCTCAGGTCCATCTGATGCTATTACTGATTTATAATTGTGTCCAATGCTAGAACAAATCAACACTAGGTTATATTAAACTTGCTGTAACCTGATTGCTACGCTACTGACCGTCTAATATCATATATTAATTATAGAGCGCTCTTTCCTGAAAAGTCAAAAAGCGATTTACAATATTAAAATTTGAAATATAATTATAAATATGACCGGCTTAGCATATGGCGCCATGGCGGCCGGCCATGCTTTCTAGCGCTGCCAAAGCTTTCAGCGGCGTAGCCAGAATCTAAAAATTTTGTAGGCCCATGGCCGAGTGAGCGCCGTTGGCGCGAGCGTTTCTAGGGGGGTCCGGGGGCATGCTGCTCCCAAAATTTTTTTTGAAAAATTGCATTGTTGAAATCGCTGGAAATGCACTAAAATCAGATAACTTCGCGCAGATGTTCCTCCCGTGCCAGTGCTAGAAACTGTCTTCCCGGGAAGACAAAAAAAGTTTTCGCGATTTTGAAATTGTGAGTCTTAAGTAACTTAGAATCATTGATTTGGTTACTGCCTTTTCAATACTATTTTTTTCCTGTCAAAATAATTTGAAGGCCCGGGCCTGCAGGCCTACGGGCTGGCTACGCCACTGGCTTTGCTTAAATTACCCAAGTTACAGCTTCGTCTATGTGTAGTATTGTATTTTATGTGATTGTATATTTATGGCGAAAACGGAGGACACCAAAAAGCTGATTAAAAGCTGTATAGAGCCTTACCAAGCAAGAATTATCGACCTCGAGAAGAAAGTCCGGGACTGGAAACCTCCCACAACTTTCTATCAAGTAAATACGATAACTTGCTTGAACAACTGAAAACCATCAAAGGAAAGTCAATAGACCAATTTCGATTTATTAAAAATCAGCCTGAAACAAAAGACAACAACACGAGGCTCTGGGGAATAATTCATACAAACTCAAAGTATTTTCCCCAGAGCCTCATGTTGATGTCTGCTGTTTTAGGCTGAATTTTAATATATCGAAATTGGTCTATTCAACAGGAGAATGAGTTGCAGGAGCTTAAGAGAAATACTTGCCATGCAGAATCGGCAGTGAACGAAATGGCCCAATATCTCCGCCGTGACTGCGTTGAGATTGTGGGCGCCCAACCTACGGAAAACACAACTTGCGCCGAGGTTGTGTGTGCCATTGGTAAAGAAATGGCCATACAACTTAACCAAAAGGATATATCAACGGCCCATACACTCCCCACCTTTGATGACTCAAGAAATGATAAAATCATTTTGAAGTTCACCCGAAGGGACGTACGGAACGAATTCTACTGAAAGTGAAGACAAGTGGCGGGAAGAAAAACCTCTGAGCTTGCCTCAGTGAAGAATTTGGGCCTACCTGGGAATGACAAAATTTACGTTTCGGAATGCCTTACCCCTCCGTGCGTAAGAGGCTTTTTGGAGCCGTCAAGAAAGTTAAAAAGAAACTCCAATGGAAGTTGATATGGTCAAACAACGGAAAGATCTATCTCAAGAAATCGGAACGTTCACTCGACACATACACATTTACTACAGCCAAGAACTTGGCAAACTTTGAAAAACAGATGAAGCTGTCACCCAACAATCTAACCACAGAAAAGACGGCAGATAAGTCTCTAGAACTAAAAGTAATCCAAGATTATAAAGTGCGTTCGACATAATGACTTGTAATTGACACATGTTAATAAATATTTTATTTTTTTCATTATAATGCAAATTGACAACTTAAGGACTATTTCTTCAGTTGCTCCACAATTGTCCATACAGTAAAACGTAAAATGGAAACAGTTTAGTATTGTTACTTCTTTTATTATATAAAGAACATAAACGATATATCAGTCAGTCTCAATACGTTCTATGCTACGTATGCTATACAGACACAACACAATCTTTCGGTATTCAAAATAATTTTTAAAAGTTAACAAAATTGCTAAACAGACTGTTACACTGCCACCATGTTTATCAACATGTATCTTCTCCTTACAGTATCAGTATTTTGAGATCTACTACAAACTTTCTGGGATGAAATCCAAAAATCACCAAACTCATAAATATAAAAAATGTATGGGAATTAAGCTAGTCACCATTTTGGCGCTTTTGGTAGTGAAAGGGTTAAGAGAACTATCTAACGTAACATTTTGTATATTATCTGTTTAAAGAAAGATTTTCTCAATCATATTTAATGCTGGAATGTCTGAAATGCATATTTTTAAATACCGATTGGTTTGTTCATTACAAAGAATTAGATTCTTTGAGAAGTAAACATAACTTGAGATTTCGCATAATAATTATGCAGAGTATATACATGTTTGCACAGTGGTCATCCCTTGGGATCTGGTGTAAGGAGCCATTCTCTTTTTGCTGTGTTATTTGTAAATTTCAACTTTTATTTGCTACTAACAGGCCCGTAGGCAGGGGGGGTGCGCGGGGTGCGTACGCACCCCCCACGGACCCAAAAAGGTCCGCATTTGGAGGTTTAATAAGTCCATGAAGAAACCGGAATAGGTTTATCGTAACAGTTGGTGGTACCGTAAATCGAAACGACTGAAAAAAAACGCCATAAGTGTGTTTGTCCCACAAATACGGCTTTTAAGAGTCCAAGGTTACGAAATTTGCACCCCCCCAACAAAAATCCTGGCTACGGGCCTGACTAAGATGAATTAATTACGAACTAGTTACTTCTAACATATTTCCCTTTCAAGGGCTCACTGACGCAGATCTTTTCAGAGAATTGGGAACCTGGATCTTTCTATAAACCAAACGAATCTCAAGTCGAAAGACCTATTTGCAGACATTCTTGGGACTCCAGTCAAAAATGATGACCAAGTTGAAGAATTTACCATGGCATCGATTCGAAATATTATACTAGCAAACAAACTTCAAATTTTATTTTAATCTGCTAACAGTGGGTTCTTCCTCCTTCATTGTAATACGCGCAGCCTGAGCAAAAATTTCTCACTTCTAAATGACATTTTAATCAATCTTCAAGAAATGCCTGGGGTGATAGCGATATCCGAAACAAAACTTAATGATAATAACACGCACAATTTAACAATACCCGGTTATCAACTCATCAATAACAATTCATCTACAAACGCCGGAGGGGTGGGCTTATATATTGAAGAGAACATCGAGTTCCATGCACAGAAGAAGTGATTTAGAATTTTGCATTGAGGGCGTAGAAACTTGTTTTATTGAACTATATAGACAAAAACAGAAAAATTTAGTCGTAGGCTGCATTTATAGACATCCTAATGGTAACAAACTTGATAGGTTTCGGGAAATGCTTAGCCTAAAACTAGAATCCATTAACAAGCAAGGCCTGAAAGCTTACGTTGCTGGCGACATAAATGTGGATCTGTACTGTCGCAATGTGTAATAACGTAGCAATTTGTAATATACCTGTCGCAATTTGTATTAACGGTTGTCGCAATTTGTAATAACGGTTGTCGCAATTTGTAATACCTGTCGCAATTTGTAATAAACCTTTCTAAACAAGTTTTTGTCCATGTTTGTTATCGTTTTCATAAATTTTAGAGTGTTTAGACAGCCAAAGCTTTGCCGGTATGTTTTGTGTGCAAAAACTGTATGTGCGGGATGACGACGTCACTGTCACGTGACTTCCTTAATATTCTTAGTCTCGATGGTATTTTGTTTATTTCGAAGGCTAAGCTAAGGGTTTCAAATCTTTCAAACATTTATTACAAATTGCGACGTTATTACAAATTGCGACAGTACAGATCTCTTCCTATACTCCTCAAACAAACAAACCTCTGACTGCCTTGACATGCTACATATTACATGCCCCTTATTACCAAAGCTACAAGAATCAGTTACCACTCTAAAACATTAATTGACCACGTATATTCTAACACTCCTGTAAAGCTCATTCGATCAGGTGTCTGTCTTGCTGAAGTATCTGATCACTTACCTGTCTTCTGCTATTCTGCTTCCAATCTTCCGCCTGCCAATAAGGAAATCTACTATAGAGATTACTTTAAATTCAAAAGAAAAATTTTTAGACGATTTAAATGATATAAACTTCACATCCTCAGCAAATCATGACGTAAATGATAGCATGAATAACATTGTTGACACGTTGCAAAGGCTGGCGGATAAACATGCACCGGTAAAAAAAGCTTCTAAATCACCATGAGAAGGCAATTACAAAAACCCTGGATCATTAAGGGTATGTTTAAAGGCATAAGCTGTATATTTCACACTTTCTTAGTGCCGATCCTAAGAAAATGAAACAATACAAAACTTATAGTAACAAATTCAATAAAATTATTAACATCGCGAAAAAAGCAATACTTTGAAGCTCAATTCGCTCTTAACAAAGCAAACATTAAGATGACTTGGAAACTCATTGACGCGATCGTGAATAGAAAAAAGAAAAACAATATAACCATCCCTAAACTATTCTATAACAACAAATGTTTCATAAATAGAAACGACATCTGCAACAAGTTGAATGAATATTTTATTAATGTTGGCCCTAACCTGGCTAGTCAGTTGCCATCAGCAATATCAAATGCAGACCCAACCAAATATATCAATTGCGCTATTCGAAGCAGTTTTACGTTCAGGAGCACATCTGCTCACGAGGTCCACGACTTGATACAAGGGCTCAAAAAGAACAAATCTACTATTGGGATCCCAATTAAGTGCATCAAACTCGCTTCTGATAACATCAGCGACGCATTGGCACTCGTTGTTAACTCTTCCTTAACACTGGCAAGGAATTATGCCAGATACTTTGAAAATATCAAAGGTGAAAATTTAAGGTGGCGCAAAAATCTTTTTTGCCAGATTCTTTTAAAAAAGACTCTTAAAAATGCGCTCCTTTATGTTCAAAGAGTTTTGCTGCAATAAAAGGAGATTCACCTAACTAACATTATTATACAAAGTGCGACGATGGTTATTACAAAGCTGGGCAAGCGTATTACGAAATGTGACAGCTTTTTTGTTGGACGTTATACTAAAACCTGGAACGGGGAGCAGGGAACGGGGAACAGGGAATGGTCAGTATGAGTTGGGGAACGGTCAATATTTACAATATCTACAGCGATGCTTGACGTCTTAATTGTTCCTCCAGCCTTCGAAGAATTTGTAAATTCTCACACATCCAAACTACATATTGACCGTTACCCTACTCGTATAGACCATTTCCCGTTCCCAGTTTTAGTAACGTGCTTTTTTGTTAAAAAGTGCGACAGGTATTACAAAGACGGACAGTTCAACAGGTATTGTAAAGCTGGACAACTTCCCAAGTGCATCCATAACGCGATAGACGCCGGCACAATAAAGTATGGACCATTTCTTTTAGAACATTTCCTCTGTCACATTAAGCATTTTTTTATAAGAAAAAATGCACGTAAGCTGATAACGTACAAAATTCTCCTAAACCGTTCTGAGCATTTTAATTGGTTGAACGCGATCACGCGATTTTTTTTAAAAATAGACGCACGGGTGTGCCAGCTATGTTCTAACAAATGTTTAAATGCTTGCTGTATAGTACTTCCAAGTGTTTGGCTTCCCTAAATACGATTTTGTGGTGCAACAATTTCAAAAGCAAAAATCGGTCTCTTATTAAAGCATGACATGCAGTAACAGTATAGAGAATTAAAATTGTTTTTATTAACTTTGTCACTTTAATATTGCAGGTAGCACATGCAGTGGTTATGACACTTAATACCTGTAAAATATGATATATAAATCGTAAAATTGATGAAAAAAGTTCGTGACTCTGGTTAAAACAGTTTATGATGTGTAAAACGTTTCGATGTCCTCAGATGAACTAAATCAATGAAATGAGTTTGGCAAGCTTAAGAAACAATTGAAAAGTAGTAATTAAAACTCGTAAAAGTGCTAGTTAAATATTCTTTAAAATGTGATAAATACGAGGAAAGTCGATATGTTTACTGATTGATTCTTATTCCTTTGCTGAATGCAACGCTTCTGAAAACAGTATCTTGTTCCACTAGGAGCATTTGTCTTAAATTGTGAAACTGTTAAGGTCAAAATCAAGTATACATATATTGTGATTTAACTAATCTAACAACAATTCAGAGTTAATCTCTCACTTCAACTACAACTACAGGGATATCAGGTGCCGCTTTGGAAACTACTGTCTACTTTGGTGTCCTATGGCTATGGGGCATGAAAACGCGATCTTCGAATAAAAGTGTTGCTTCTTTGCCAAGTGAAACAAAAAGTTGCTTCTTTGATTCAAAATTCTTTGAAAAGAAGCGTTAGTTCTTTGAAATGAAAAAACTGATAATTTGAAATGAGATATTGGTTCCTTGAAAACGCGATTCATTTGAAAAGGAAGTTATTTCTTTGAAATAGAACTTGATTCTTTGAAACATAAAACTAATATCTTTGAAAAATAAAAACTTTTGATAGCTGATCCATCAAATAAAAGCTTGATTTTTTAAAAAAGACTTGAGTTTTCAAAAAGAAAATTTGATTCAACCAATGAACCAAGAATCACGTTTTCATTTCAATCAAGATTCTAATTAAAAAAAGAATCAAGTTTTCGTTTCCAATAACGTATAGTTGGTATTTAAAAACGATGGTTAATATAGCTTTCCAGTAAAACAACTGAATTTTGGTATTTACACTAGCTTTACAGAATATAGCTAGTTACTATTTGTACATGTAAAACGCAAAATTTATCTAAGCTGTTGTGTAAAACAAATTACCCAAACTATTGTTACCAAGATTGTATATGTGTGTTTCTGTATTATGGGTAATGCAGTGTTTTATCAAAACCTCATTTGTTTTCTTACAATTAGTAAAATATTTTATCAATTTTAGTAATTTTTCTTGATTTCTAAATTATTTACAAGAAACTCCGTTGTGGTTCAGAATCTAATCTGATTTCAGATCAGCTTTGGCCATAATGCTGTCGTTGTTGTTGCTGTTGTTGTTGTTGTTGTACAGATCCGTGCCGAGTGGTTCTTTCATTACCACCTCAACCAGCTTATCGCCCAGCCAGGTTGGCAGCCACGAGACGCAATTCAGTGGAAAGCTGCTGACGTGATAGCGCGTTCTGGGCGTTTGCGATGCGACGGCGTCCACGACGGCGTCGACAACTTGGCTGGTTTTGGGGTTACAACTTTCCTTGGATGAAAACACACGTAGAAAGGTTTCGTCTGTGAAGATAAATGCAGAGTAGACCTTTATTTAAAATCGGTTAAAATGTCATCAGTTTTACAACTGTTTTACAACAAGTTTTAGCGATCTTGATTTCTGTTTATCTACCGTTTAGACGTTACTAGAATCCTTGGATGTAAAGCACTGTAGGTATCAGCAAGTTCAAATTTATTATTTACAAGATATCCGTTTGTAACTAAGCTATTTACATAAGCAATTATAATGTAGAAATTACAATATGGAGAAAAATAGCTGAAATTTTAGTGTTGTACTGCAAGCGGTCAAATGCCATAAAACAGGAAAACTCGCAAAAACATCCTCTCTGTGAAAAGTTCTACTAATGGTTCTATCGCTGGGCACCGACCCTGAGAAAAGAATTATTTTAGTATGTACCAAACGAGTAAAAATACCGTAAAATGTTGTTTTTCAAATATTTTATATTTTAAACCATTGGTAAACACTCTCACGCGATGAAGGCTTGTAAGCGAAACAGTTTTGCCGCACGACAGTTTTCTTTTGTCTTGCAAGCTGTAGCGTTGAAACTGAAACAAAATCTTACAGTTGAAAAACAACAAACAAAATTTTTGTGGGCTTTAAGCTTTTACGGCTGAGCTGCCTCGTTCATTGCCAAAGTTTCAGCATCTTAAACAGCCGAAAAACGAGATACCCGCATTTTGTCTTGTGTCACACATAAATGACCGGAGGTGATTTAGTAGCACTGAAGAGTCCGAGTTTGGGTAGCCAATCAGAGGGCGAAAAAAATTCTATTCAGTGTTTTTTTTAAAAAAAATACTAAATGCTCCCTTTGCTCTCGACCACGAATATTACAGCAAGAACAAGAAGTGTTAAAAGTACTCGCAGACCACCCGTCAAAAGGTAACTCAGAAAGTTGTGAAACCGTATCTTGTTTTTTGATAGTAAAGTTAATCGGTTATGCTTCTAAACAATTAAGTGGCAACAAACAATTCTATTGCTGGTTTTCACTCTCTCCCCGGGGATTCAAATGACAAAGGGCATGGCGGCCATGTTGGAGCCCCTAACAAAAGAAACTAATTACAATAAAGGGGCACCAAAATGGCGGCTCTGACGTCACATGTAAAAAAAATCATATATTGATCATTTTCTGAACCTACAATCTATGACTGAATGCTCGGTTTACTTACTATTATAGAAAAATTTTTCTCCGTAGTCCTGAGCCACATCTGAGTTCAAACCGTCCCAGTTCTGACGATGTCTTTCTAAGATCAATTTCTTGTTATATATCGGAGTCCAGAAAGCCCCTGGAGCAATGATGCTGACCTGTACTCCCCACGGGCGCATTTCCCGCCGTAGCGCATCAGAGAACCCTTCAACGCCATATTTGGAAATGGAGTAAGCACCCATGTTCAGCACCGTCATGCATCCTAAGGGCAGGAAACGAAGCATCAGTTTGATTTCACTTGTAAAGTGAACGATCAAATATGATTTAAGTCTTTATTACTTGTGAAAAGACCACAGTGACTTTCTTGGTTCCTTGACTACATTTTACTTATATTTATTCTTCTCTTTACAGTACTGACCAGTAAAATTAAGCCAAATGCCTATGAGAATAGAATAACTGATCATTCTCTCCAGTTTTTCTATAATGAAGTGAAAAATTCTTTTCAGTTTTTAATGGAAAATGTACGGAATTAAGTACTGAAAATTTAGCAAATCAGATGCATAGAAAACACAAATTAAATGTATTCCCTGCATTTAGAGTAGCTGCAAACACCAGCTAGATCAAAAACCTGCCGCAAAAATGCCATGATGAAGTGCCAAAGTTTCTGCTAACGTTACCTCAAATGTGTTTTAATTCTCTGAGAGAGAATGGAACTTTGACCAATCAGAGCGCGTTTTCTATTGCCAAGTTTATATTGCATGCACCCAGACACCTCACATTGGTGGTCTGATTTGTTAATTATAAACTAGCTCAGAACAAGTACTTTGAACAAAACCTAAAATCAAACAGCTTTTACTCAACAGTTTAAATCTAAAAATATAGAAAGAAGTCCCAGTGGAAATTCACCAAAGTTTTTTTACATGTGCCCACAGTAAAAACTGAATCGGGCGGGAAAGCATTCTACCACAATGGAAGCGTCGTTTTTAATTACTTTTCGAAATAGTTATTTTTATATTATCAGACTGAAGTTCGTGGAGCACAAAAAAGAAGTAGTTAGGCCTGGAGCGAGGACAAATATCCTGCAATATTTGTGATGGGTGTCATAATAATAATTTGTGGTAATAGAGGTTTTATTTGTAGTAGCGCACTTTTTATGAGTTAAAGCGATACTTTTGATTAGGAAGAGCCGGGAAAAGCATATACAGTTTAGTGTGTGGTATGGTTGGGAACTTTTACTCGTCTTTTGAATTTTGGTTCGCCCTTCGGGCCAATACTACACAACTCGTACAAATATTCACCTATACTGCGTATTAAACTGTCTAAGAAGACATATCTATATAATCTATTTTGTACAATATTTTGATACTAACTTTGTAAATAGTTTATTTTTTTTTAGTTTTTACATTTTTATCATCAATACCATGTAAAAATTGCTGACAGTCAAGACTTGACAACAGCATTTTTATATGCTTGTGTCACCTAATCAACCAGTACAAGAAAGCTTTGAGGCTGGACAAGTTAAACCAACATGTGGCAAAATGTAACGTATATAATCTTAACTTCAGCCTACCTCCCACGCTTGAGAAATTAACCACTCGTCCTCTTGCTTTTCTTAGTAGCGGAAGAAAGGTTTTGGTCACGCCAATCATTCCCCAAAGATTGACATCCGCAACACGTTTAAACTCATCCATGTGTAGCCACTCAAGTGGGCTCAGCGAAGTGATTCCTGCGTTGTTGACCAGGCCCCACAATCCTTTGCGAGAAAGCCATAAACATATTTTGAATAATTTCAACCATGCAATTGATTTTATCACTGGCTGCTGAAAGAACTTATTCAGTGACCTTTGGCGTGGTTTTCAGACTATTCAGTCGCTTCCTTCGACAAACGTTAAGAACTGGGATCATTTCGCAGTAAATTTTGGCATGCTATCCGCAAATGACAAGAAATCTTGCATTTTTTAAGCATTCGGTAAATTGTCAAGCTAGTATAGTAGAGAATCAGATTTTGATCGATTTTTTCATACGAATTGACCAAAATGCTTACGATTGAAAAACAAATTTTGTTAACTACAGTGTGGAAGTAACTCACGTATATGTCGAATATTATAAATATTGTCCAACATTTTTAGAGCAATATGTCGTAATCAGACAAGAGTAGCAACTGCTTCATTTTGGTTAATGAACAACATAATTTTGTCAATGTTAAAAAGATATGGAGTGCCTTTTGCGAAAGCTAAATCGGATATAAATAATAGTAGTTCAAATCGTCAACATCTGCAAAGACATTTTGAAAAATTTGGAAAGCTGGTAAACTGAGAAATATCGGACAGAGCATTCTAAGATTTCGATATTTTTGCAACTTGTAGCTTCAATTTATATTTACAAGTATATTCTTTTTTTTCATTTAGCAAAAATATTCGCGAGTAGTTCAGGTACTTGACCTCATGCATTAGGACTGATATTGCCAAAGCAATCTATAGCGAGGTAAATGAGCGCAGACAGTTAGGAGGTGTGTCCACGGACAGCGACAATTAACAATCTAATTGTTTGACGACGCCAGCAGATTTGAAGTTTAATATAACGGTGTATAGCCACTGGGCTACGGAGGCAGTTCCTTGTTTACAATGTTCACAATGACGAAGTCATATTTCATTCTGGTCACGTTCTCGACGCTGCTGCATTTAGAATTATCTGAAGTGCATCACGTTTGGCGTGTAGCTGCAGTTTTGGACAAGGTTGATTGATTGATAAAATTTTAGCCAAAGAGTTCAAGTTCAAAGTTCCTTCCAAAGTAAATTGTTTGTGTTGACTGTCCAGATTTGTGTCTGGTTTTCTGACTGTCCAGATTTGCGTCTGGTTTTCAGTCCTGGCTCCCTTGGACTGTTTTAACAATGTTGAGTTAAGAACCAGATAACGTAGAATTGCTATAACAAGAAACTTGGCCTACAATTGTGGTTGAATTTTAGTTTTAGTTTTTCAAATAACCACTGAACTAGGCTATAATTGGAAGGCGATGTGTTCTCAAGTAGCAAGGTTAAGTCTAGGTAGCTAAATGTACCGCACATGTTCGATCGCATCAGTTCGCTCACCAATGGAAAATATACAGCAAAAGCAAATCAGAAAAATTGATCAGATGCTATAAATGGTGTTGGAACCGGAAATTTGCTAACTTAATGTTTGTTTCTGGCAAAGTTTTTTGTTGGTTTTTTGTATCCGTACTATGCTATAATCAAGACGTTTGCTTAAACAAACACCTGTTAGTTGACTATAAGATAAGAAAAAAGTTCCCATAATCAAACAAATAAGTAAAACAAGACTCAGTTTTTCAGACTTTTTTGCAAAAACTGTCTAATCTTTAAGTTACCGGATCCCCTAAGGAAAAGGCCAGTTACAAAGGGTTAATTGTCTTGCTTTGAGTTACAGAGGCAAGTTACAAAACATTTTCAGAACTTTTACCTAGCATTACGTGTCGTAATTTGTATCGCGAACGTCTGCAATTTATATAATTGAGGGTCTAATTGGAGTCTGCATCCCTTCACAGAATCAATGCATTTCTGCCTTATAATTTATACATACTTATAGTAATTCTATATGATAGAAAACGCAATGTCTTCGCATTTGCAGTTCTAAAAAAAAAGAAGTGATTAAAAGTAAAGCAGCCCAAACGATTTGTACATACGGTTTGTTACGCTTGACTAGATGCCTTAACATCGATAAGAACCTAGACCATAGAAACTGTCATTCTGAATTTCTTCTGCGAAACACTGGTACTTAGAAAAATTAAAACGAAGCTGTGGTCAAAGAGTAACAATTTCTTAACATTATTGAAAACTTCGATGACATTTTACTGAACGTTTTTATCAATTTTTACAGAAAAAAATCATACAAAGAAAAAAATACTTACCATAACCATTCGGTAGGTGGCTTTTTACAGTCTCGTAGGCGTTTTTGATGTCGTTACTTTTCGTGACATCCATTTGAAATGCCACCAGTCGCTGGCTGCAGGAACTTTTCAGGCTCTCTGCTCCTTTTTCTGTCAGGCAAGAGGCAAACACCCGAAATCCCATGTGATCCAGGCGAATGGCGGTCTCTTTACCAAACCCAGAATCACAGCCGGTGATGAGCACGAACCTCTCGTCAAGACTGTCTACCTTTCCTCTTGGTAACAGTCTGGAGAAGACCCACAGGCAGAGGGACAAAATTGTGGCAACGAAAACCACTTGGTGCAAGTAAAACACGACCTGTATCAGTATGAAAAACATTTTGTCTTCTCATGCAACAGAGTTGTCAGTTTGCAGTTCTCAGCTCCGCAGCTTAGAATGTGAAGAATATGAATGCCTCACTGGTCCGCGCCTCTGTATATATATAGTCTTCAAGACGTGCTACCTTAACCGAACGTGAGGCTATATATAGCATCAAATATAGAGAAACCGCTAAATCATGACGTAACTATTAAACATTTGAAAACAGAATTACATAACACTCTGCATATTTGTTAAGGAGCAACAAGTACATGGAAACAAATTACTTGTTTTGTGGCTAACGGCGGAATACGTGTCATTTACCAAGAGTGTGTATGTTGTGGTTTATATTAAGACGGCTTGCACTTAAAACTTGGTTTAGAATTAAACTTCCCGATGTTCCTCACGCAATTTGTAAAAACCAGCCCACGTCCTAGCTTGAGCCGAAACAAAGACTACGCTAAAATTTGAAAGCTTTGTAATTAATTCCGCCAGAGGGAATCTGTCGACAGATAATACTTTGTGGGAAACGGTCAGCTCCAAGAGTGACAATTTGGTAAACAAGAACTGAATCGCCGCGGCAAGTTTGCTCTTCCGGTCGCAATTTCGAGACATTGCACTCATTTTACACTAGTGACTTGTGTCCAGGGCCGTAGCTAGATCCAAAATTTAGGGAGGGCATTTGTCCTTCCTACCTGATGCTAGTTATGGTCCCACTTATCACTACATTCTATTGAAAAAAATATTCTTTAAAATCAACTTCTGTTCCAAAATGTAGGGGAGGCATTTGCCCTCCCTGCCTGACGCTAGCTACGGCCCTGGTGTCCAGATATTCGCTTGTTATCTTGTACAGTTTTATTTTACAAGAACGTCTATTGTTTTGGACTGAGGTTGAAAGATCTTAAATCACTTTGATTTTCTCAGTTCTCCATCATTCCAAAAAGAAAACAGTATTGTCTTTGCTTGAACAGCAAGCGTGTGAATCGTCAACTCTTCCCGTTCTCTAAAGTCTTGCTTGAGCAAAAGAGCGGAAAACCTCTGACGTAAGCGTAAGCATGCACCCATGTGCCCACGGGCAAAATGGAAAATGTTGTTTAGCCAATCAAAGGACGCAATGTTACAAACGCTTTGAGTGCTTTTAAAATCTACAATGTTTTCAAAAAAATGATGAAGAAGGGTTGGGCATGACCGGAAAACATTTTGCGTCTCGGTCGTGTGGTTGGTACGTACGCCATAATCTCAAACCAAATATTTGGTGTGCCCGGCCCTCCCACCCGCTCAATATCGACTTTTACGTTAAAAATTTCAAGCTTTACGGAATGGGTGGGTGGG